>CAEGAF010094368.1:0-16055 GCA_903067075.1 Micropoecilia bifurca | reverse complement strand
AAGCTGCTACTTTTTTCCTACACTTTGAACATGCGGCTTTTCTCTGGATTTTCCTTCAACCACCAGGGGGCTCTTTAGCAGGAAGTGAATCATTGGAAGTCAAAATTGGAAACCAAAGAAGAACGGCTAATTTTCATTCAGAACAAACACATGCTAGCAGCAGGCATGACAGAGAAATGTTTTCAAACTCATATGATGCAGCTTCTAAGTTGAGGAGTATCGATCTGGCAGTTCAGGAGGGAAATAAAGCCGCTGCACATAAACTCAGCGTGAACAAAACCGGATTTGGAAACGAAGAACTGAGTCCTTAATATATCCAGCAGTTATTAGGATGCAGCTCTCTGCTGCCCTCTGCTGGGTCCTTATGGGAAACAGAGCGGCAGAGATACCAGCGGCTTGAAGCCTGGTGCGGCTGATATATGTAAGTTTCCGGGTTGGAGGGAGGGGTTCAAAAAATGTGAAGGTACGGTTAGTATGGTGCGCTCATAGTCCGGAAAATACGGTAAGTGGTCTTAAAAGATTTTTGAAAACGAATTAATTATCTGCAAATAATGCCATCTTTAGTGTCTGCTGTAGTTGTGACTACATGTAATTTTATGGCAGTAGGTACAGAGCATTTTACATTAAAACAAGATAATTAGAGCTGCATGAATGTTACTTCATTCTCTGCATCCCCAGAACCAGACATGGAGAAACAGAATTGAGTTTCTACGCACCACAAATCTGGAACAAACTCCCAGAAAACTGCTGAAACACAGAGTTCCTTCTTAAATGAAGGCTAAACACAGACCTGATTGGAGCTACTTTTGATTAGCAGTAAGTGGAGCAGCAGTCAACATATTTGAAATGTATTTGACAAGATGTAATGTTCATTGCTTGACTGTATGATGTTTTCATGGTGTAAAGCACTTTGAACTGCCTTGTTTCTGAAATATGCTATGAACTTGACTAAAGTGTACCTGCTTCCGTAGAGCCGTTTCCTCCATTTCCGAGCGGCTTCCCACCGGTCGGGCCGCCGGGACTTGGAAGAGCAACCTTAGGCGACGTCCAGCCGGGAGAACCAACAGCCATGGCCGGAGACTTGAGCTGCCCTGGAGAAGCCGACGGAGAGTGCAGGCCGAGGTTGGAGGACGCCATCAACTGAGGAGACTTTAAGGAAGAAGAGCAAGGAGTTCCCGCTCCGGACGCCGGGGGGAAACCGGGGTGGTGCCCGGCGTTAGACAGCGGCGACTTCAGCCCTGGAGCGGACGGAGAAGGCAAGAGAGGAGATGGCTCTTGATTGAGGGATGGCGACTTGAGTTGGTGAGGCGGAGGCACTGATGGAGAGGCAAGGGAGTTAACGCTGACCGACATTTCAGGGGCGTTCCTGGAAGCAAGATCTGCTCCTCTAAGGCCTTCGGTTTGAGGCAAATGGCTGAGCCGAGACGTAGCTCCGAGCTGGTTGGGTCCAGGCTGGTCAGGGCCGAACATCTCAGGGCCAGGTTGTTGGAGAAACGGCCCGTCCACCTGTCCTTCAGGGAAGGGGCCTTGACCGGGGAACTGGAATGGCCCGTCAGGTCCAGGCATCATCCCCTTATTCCCACCTCTTCCACTGATTTCTCCAGGTCCAAACATGTCCGGTAAAGGCCCCCCTCTGAGCCTCTGTGACATCATCATCTGCTGCTGCTGAAGGCTCATCTGAGGGTTCATTCCCATTGGGATATTGCTCCCTAAAGGGGAATCCACCAGGTCTCTCATTGGATGACACGCTCCAGGTGACACCATGATCTCCCTTGAACCAGGAAAATCCATTGGATCCACCCGACCAGAAGGCGGGCCTCGCCCCATTCCTATGTTGGGGAAATCTGCACCCCCGAACGCGTCCATTATTCTTGACCCCATGTTCCCCTGCTGCTGCTGCTGTTTAGCCAATCGGTCTAGCTCAAACCTGGACACCTGTATCTGCCGTTTCTCCATGATCCGCAACATTTCTTCGCGCGTTAAAAGCTCGGCGTCGTCTTGGAAGTGTTGGGGAGCTCCGCCGGGGTAACAGCCATGGAAGGGGCCACTGCCGCTGTTTGGAACGTCCTCCACCCAGATCATCCCGGGTCGGACGGGCCTCTGAGGTCCCAGGCCCTCTACGGATCCGGGGAAGCCCCCTCCGCCCGGGTGCCCTCTCTGGATGGGACCCAGGAACCGAGGGCCCCGCGGCCCCTCCAGGTGCATCTCAAACACTTTCCCATTCCCACCGATTCCCCGTCGCATCAAATTCCCAGAAGCCCACTGCTGGTCTCCAGGTGGTTTATTGTGGTAGGGAGGAGGTGGCCCTCTAATCATCATGGGGGTCCCATGCATGCCGGCCTCAGGAATCATTCTAAAGTGCTGCGGGGGTCCAGGGTGCTCAATCTCCTGCTGCCGCCTCTTTTCCTGGTAGTACTCCTCCTTAAGCTTCCTCCACGCCATCTGCTCCCGTGTGAGCCCCTCCGGCCCCATCAGGGCCGCCATGTTGTCTCCAGGCGAGGGCATCTGGTGATGCAACGGCGGCGGGAGGTTATGGTGAGAGTCTAAATGCGGGTTGTCGAGCACTGCCCCGCCGAGAGATTGCGTTTGGGAAATCATGGACTGGAGAGGCTCTTCGTACTTTTTCGGCAACATGCTAGCGTTAGCACAATTCCCAGAGGCGTTCGTACCGATCTCACCGTCCTCAGCGCCACTCCTGTCTGTATTATTCAAGTTGGTTGGGTTGTTCGTACCGCCGCAGTTTGGGCCTCCCGGTTCTCCGCTGCGCAGAAGCAGCCGCTCTATGTCTCTCAGAGTCTGCAAAGAGCGCTCTCTGTGTTCGAGTTGCTCCTTGGAAAGACAGTCCAAGCTCCTGCTGCCGCCTCTCTGCAGGGCGTCACCCTGCAGATGAGCGGACAGGATGCTGGCGCCTCCAGACGGAGAGGCGGCAGCGCCCGATTCAGCACCGCTACCCGACTCTCTGAGTCCTCCTCCTGTCCTTTGGGGGGCGCCGGTGTTACTGCCGGCAGGCCTGACCTGACCGGACTCGCTGTCAGAGTGTCCGGCCGACGACGGACCTCCGACTCCGGCGGAGGCTGGCCGCGGCGTTCCGCTTTGGGACTTGGGGGTTCCGGTTAGCGGAGAGCAGCTGGAGTTGACCTTCTCAGGGAGGTTAGGCAGCTTCCCTTGTTGGTAACCCTGCAGCAAAGAAAACCGACATTAAAACCTCACAAACTGGAATACACAACTTATTAATGACAAATATTTTAACTTCATAGACTACACTGCAAATACACAAAAACGTACAGAGTATTTTTAATTTAGTTTCTAGTGAAAATATCTTAAAGGTTAGCAAGTACTTTATCTTACAGCTCTTTAGCTGTTCTTATCGTTCAATTGCCTTTTTTATACTTTACTGTACCACTATTATGCATCTTATTTACTGGTATTCTTGTTTGCGTATGACTTAAGAAGCCCTTTGTGCAGCTTGAGCTATTGGAAATGTGGTATATAATAAGTTTTACATTGACAAAGTATAAGAGCTTGTTTTAAGTAAATAATTCCCTAATATATATAAAATGTACTAGTTCAACTGGCAGATTAATGGAAATATATCTTGTTACAAGTAAACAACCCCTGGTACATGCAGGACGGAGCAAAGTGTTTAAAGAGAGCTTACTGGTAGTTTTTTTGACTTTCAGAAAGTTTTTTCTTTAATTTCACTTGAGTTTTCATTTATTTTCTTTAATCTTAACTGAAGCGTCAGGCTAGAAAGAGCAGAGATTCTTCAATCTGATTTATTTTATTATGCATCTTATTTACCGGTATTCTTGTTTGCGTGTAACTTAAGAAGCGCTTTGTGCAGCTTGAGCTATTGGAAATGTGGTATATAATAAGTTTTGCATTTACAAAATATAAGAGCTTGTTTTCAGTAAATAATTCCCTAATATAAAAATTTAAAAAATTAAAAAAAATCTACCAGTGAAACTATTTTAAAAAAATAAATATTAAGGAATTGTTGACCTAAATCTTAAAAGTTACTGGTTAGTTAGTTTCGCCTTATTTCAAGTGTAATTCGATATTTGCACTAAAAATTAAGAGAAATCTTTGGTAATGAATTAAAGCGATAAATTGTCTTCCACAGGAAGAGATGAGACTTTAGCGGTACCAGACTGCTGAAACCAGATTTAAAATTCAGTGGTGTTTACATAGGCCCACAATCGAAGTAAAAGTACATTTGGCAAAACAAAACATTAAAGCCTTCCTCATTTCTTTCTTTAAGTTTTATTTTTAAAATAAAACAGGAACAGAAACAAGTGATAAACTTAGCTATACCCATCATTCCTCACACACATTTTGACATTTTGCAGCTGTTGCCTTTTACACAGTCACACGTTTACATTCTGATAAAAATCAAACTTTAAGTTCCGGTTTCTGACCTGCTCCAACTTGGAGTTTGGAACATTTTGCTGGTGAAAGCGAAGGATTGAATCACTCTGTCCCTTCATCACTGCCTCAGCAGCACTGTTGAAAAAACAATTAAAAAACTTATTAATGCTGCTTACATGCACAGTAAAATTCAAAACCTTTCAGGTATTTTTTAAGATAAATTTACAAACTTTTCCAGCACCACATTTTGGAGATAAAAAAAATACAAACTAAACATGACAGTTTATCATTTATTACTGTTACTAATCTATTTTTTGTGTGTTATTATAGTTTCTCCATCAGGATAAAACTAAAACAAAAGAAAATTGTATGTTTAAAAATGTCTCTCATATGCTTAACACACCCAACTGGTGTGATAACAAACCTCTAATTTGACAAAAAGATTTACAAAAACACAGTTTAGCATAAAATATAAGACAATCACTGAGTCATTAGGAATAATAAATATTCACTTTAATTAAATATTCCAACAAAATCATGATAAGATAAATTACATTCCTGCTCAAATTAAAGGCTTAAACACAAAATACAATCAAAATTACAAAAATGATCATTTTGCATTCTTGCCAAGTTTTCTGGCATTTAGCAAATAATAATTGTGGTCATTCTGACATAAAAACAGAAAATTCAAGTATAATTTTTTTTCAGACAGTAAAAAAAAAGGTTGGTGTGTGAAAATATCTGATGTCAACTATAAATACATAATTTAGGTTTTTAATACATCAAATTATAACTTCATGAAGAAATCAAGAACTTTCCTAAAACTCAAGCATTTTAAAACATTTTAATCACCTGTAGGAACTTTATTTTGTTAAATCTTGACTCTCACCTGTTGGCCAGGCAGGTGGTGAAGACGTAGACCACCTGCTGTGACGGCTGCTCCGCCTTCAGCGCCGGACCCGATCCGATGGCGGCCGCCCCGGGTTCAGCCGCCATGTTTCCAGCAGGAAGGCGGTCCGAGTGTCCCGGGATCGGACCTGACAAACCAACAGAACCGGAGCTCAACTTCTTTCCGGCTGAAACAAGCAGCCACTTAGTCGCAACAGATCAACACTAGATGGAGCTAAAACCACATTTTTTTCCCCCTATGGATTCTATATATATAAAAACAGAGATTTCTGTAATTAGATTAAGATTAATTGATATCGCCATGGTTACAGCTGCGCTGGTGAGGATTTCACAGACTTACGCTGGGAGTGCGGCTTGTCTTCATCATCCGTGTCTGGACCAGAGCACCATTCGTCTCCGCTGTAAGGCTGCTTCTTGGTCAGAACGCAGCGCCGCTTGCTGCGCATCAAACCCTCTGCATGATGAGAAAACACATCAACATCAACAGCCAAAATAACAAAAAAACAAGCAAATAAATACATCTGAATGGATTTCAGTCATCCAGGTCCAAAACTTAAGAAGGATTTTAAAAGTTTTTTGAAACAAAAACAGCCGAGTTTTTACGGTTTTTTGAGTTGTAAGTAAGCGTCTCATGATGATAAATTTATTGCGATAGATGATAATATTTTGTTTTGAGATCATTTTACAAGAAATGCAATGGTGGTAATGCAAGAACACAATCTCAATGATCAATAACCTTTAAATTCCTATGATCATTTAAATACTGGAGCTGGAAGACATTTGAAATACCCAAAAGAAATAGAAACGACAAATAAAATGAATTATAGAACCTGTGTAAACAAAATTATCTTAAAAAAGGGGATAGTTGAGACCAAAACACCAAACTGAAAACTTTTATCATCCAGTTTTTAAAAGAGAGAAAAGAGAAAAACAATAAAGTGAATGAAAATTATTGAGTTTCTTTTAATTTATCATGCGATCAATTGATTTATTGCTTTCTTCCAAAACGCCTGCTTTTCTTAGACAAATGTAATAAATTAAAATCAGATTCTAGTTTTACAGAAAAGAATTAGGCCCCCTGGAAAAGACGAAAGAAGAAAAACGGAAAAGAGAAAATCTAAAAATCTCCAAACTAATAAATATAAATCACCATGAAGTTTTCTATTGCTTTTCCAACCAGGCCACTAATTCCAAAACAGATTTTTCACACAAAGCAGTTGTTTTTAAAAGTCACTAAAACAGGAACGACGTCCATTATGTTGCATTATGGACGTCCCACTTAAGATGCAGTGATGTTCGCCTAAACAAAGCCTGGACTGGAGACGGGAAAAAAATAAAAAGATAAATAAAAACGCAGGATGTGCTTCATTGTTCAGATCTTCTGTAAATCTGCCATTAACTGTGGAGCAGCAGCAGAGTCCAGGTCTTAAAAAGGCTCAAGAAGCTGATACAGAAGGCTGGTTCTGGAAAAATGAGCCCACTGCAGTGAACCCGTTGAAAAACCTCCTGGTTTTTCAAAGTGTTTAAAGAGAGCTTGCTGATAGTTTTTTTTTACTTTCAGAAAGTTTTTTCTTTTATTTCACTTGAGTTTTCATTTATTTTCTTTAATCTTAACTGAAGCGTCAGGCTAGAAAGAGCAGAGATTCTTCAACCTGATTTATTTTATTATACATTTTATTTACTGGTATTCTTGTTTGTGTGTAACTTAAGAAGCGCTTTGTGCAGCTTGAGCTATTGGAAATGTGGCATATAATAAGTTTTGCATTTACAAAATATAAGAGCTTGTTTTAAGTAAATAATTCCCTAATATATATAAAAAGTACTAGTTCAACTGGCAGATTATTGGAAAAATATCTTGTTACAAGTAAAATAATCTACCAGTGAAACTATTTTCACTGGTAATTCAGATTGAGGGAGATTTTTTCTTTCCAAAACGTGAAAACGTCTGAATAAATTTAGCTTCAACTCAAAATTAATTTAATTGTTAATTAATTTAACAATTAGGGAAGATGCTGATATTAGTCTGGCCGTTTTGGCCAATAACAGAGGTTTACCAGTATCACATTCCTCATCCTTTTGACTTCAGTTGCTGCATCACTAAATCTGTCACATGACCAAACAAAAATCAAATGATCAATCCCCTCAGGCTCCTAGAACACAAACAAGATGGAAATAAACATCTAATATCAGCCAAGTTTTACAGATCTGACTGATACAAAAACTTCAAAAATTAACCAAAATCTTCTGATAAATTTTATATGAAAATATAATTTTCTAGAAGAAACATGGACCATAAAAATCTCCATCACAGTGTGTCTCCAACGTTTGGAATCAAAACAAAGAGCTGATGCGTTTACTGACTGAAAAAAAGTGGGAGGTTTCAGCTTTGATGCATTTCATGAACAAAAGGTGGTTAAAAACTATTCTTGTTTTATTTTCAATAAAAAAGACGCTGGTTCTGCTGTTGAACCGCTGCTCCGCTACAGGTAGTAATATTTCATATTTAGATTATTTTTGCATCAAAGTATTAGCGAATCACTCAAACTTAAAGAAATTGATGTTAAATTCATCAGTGCACAGATTTCTCTAGTCACAGCTTCAAACCTCGGAGTATTTCTCTACCAACTTTGCACATTTCTCTCCGCAAAACAGCTGAAGCTCAGTCAGACTGACCAGAAAGATTCCTCAAACCTCTCTGTTGTTCCACTGATTATCTGCTGGATCTAGGTTTTGACTTTGACTAAGCCACTAACACAGAATCTCAGGAAATTGTGACATAACTAAATATCCTTTGATTAACCTACATCTTCCTTATACTTCTCTTTTCCAGGGTACAACCGATCAGAAATTTCACCTAAGCTTCCTTTCTGGCTGAGATTTCTCACACATTGAACTTTTAATGAGTATTGCGATTTATTATATTGTGTAACTCTTATCTAAACCGTCACACTGTAGCTGTGGCTGCGTGTTTGGGGTCACTGACCGGCTGGACGGTGAACCTCACCCGACCTACGGAACCACCAAGAACTTCAATGAAACCCAAAGAGTTGCATTTAAGCCACCAGTCACCACTGGAGCTGCAGCTAACGATTATTCAAATAATCATATGATCAATTAATCGGATGGAAAATGGCCCCATTCTGCAGATTTTTCATTTAAGCAATCAAAATTGTTTGATAATACTAGAAATACATTAAAAGATGCAAATAAGCATAATTTGATTATTTTTTAGAGAAGAAAACATTCTATTGCCTAAAATATAGGGATGCAACTAACGATTATTCAGATGATTAATCAATTAATTGGATTAAAAAATGTTGCCACAGTCTTCACTTTACATTTGACCATGTAAGCCTGAATATACAATATTAGAAAAATAATTTAAAAAATGCAAATAGTTCAATTCTTTTTTTGAATAAAATATATACATTTTATTGACTAAAACGTATATATTAGATATACATTTAATATTTAGAAACAAAAAAGGTTTTTCATCTTAAATGCAAAATGTATATATTTTTGAACAGTTTTGGCTTAATTACTACTCTTAATGTGTTGTTCTTTCATCAAATAGTCATTTTATTGGTTTGTATACTGCAGTTATAAATTGATTACTTAATTAGTTGACGATTGTCCTAATAATCAATTAATCACGATTAATCGCTTCAGTCCTCCTAAAATGCAATAACAGCATTTCTTTGTTGAATAATTGATCATTTGTAGTAAATGATACAGATGCAGCTAAAATGTACTTCCAACATAATGGAACATGGGGAGAAGTCGTCACTTTCGGCTTTACACTACACCAGTTAGCAATTAATCAATTACTAAACAAGTTAACAATTACTTTAATAATCAATTAATCACAATTAATCGTTTCAACCATGCTGTAATGTAGTTTTGGCTTATTGTTCTTTCAGCAAATGGTCTTTTTTGAATTTGTAAACTCCAGTTAATAATTAATTGATAACAAAATTAGTTGACGATTAATAATCGATTAATAATCGTTTTGACTTAATTACATCTCTGAATGTTTTGTTCTTTCAGTAAATCGTCCTTTTCGAATCTGTATACTCCAGTTAGCAATTACTTGATAACATTAGTTGACGATTACTTTAATAATCATGATTAACCGTTTCATCCCTGCTATAATGAAGTTTTGGTTTAATTTTGTTGTTTCAGCAATTGGCCTGTTTTGGGTCTGTATAGCGATTAATCAATTACTAAATTAGTTGTTCCAATAATCTGTCTGTGTCCCCATGGGTCTCATCTGTTCCTGTTTGGTTGGTTTTCAGTTGTCTTATATTATAATCATATATTGTCTGTTTCACAGAACAGCTGCATTTAAATTTAGTCGATTTTGTGTAGGAGGATTGGGTTGAATACATGAGCACACCGCACTTTTCAGACCTCGTTTTTAAAAACTTCCATCTTTTTCTCCCCACTTTGTGTTGGTCTACCACATGAAATCTACTTGAGAAGTGTTGATGTTTGTGACAGCATTTGAAGAAGTTCACAGACTTGAGTACAGTGCTACCGAGTGTGGCTAGCTTTCCAAGCACGAGCGGAGCGAGTCTGAGCAACCACAGCGTGCAAAAGTACAGTAAAGGAGGAAGTTGTTTATACAATGCAGAGCAGACGACAGCAGCAGGAGGATTTTTACACCGTCAGACAAACATTATGGCCTTTTGTGTTTTTGCAAGCAGCAGACAGAGAAGCTTTAGGCCAGAAGCTCGACCGGTTTAAGGCAAATCTTAGGAGAATAGCTGTAGCTGTGCGTACGTGTCAGTGGGAGCTTTTATTTTCATTTATCATCCTTCGAGCGCCGAGGCCACGCCTCTTCGAGTGGGTTTTTGTTTTCTCAGAATGTGCATATCACAATTTGCATACAGCACTCAAATCAGTTTTTACAGTCACAGTGTGTGAGGACTCGCCCCCCTCTTCTATTTGGAGACAAAGAAAGCAAGTCACCACAAATTAGCATGATGTTATTATAAAGGCAATGATTAGTGCAGGCGTCGAGGAAACCGATGCGAACAGATGTCCTCTGTAGCGATGAAAGCCGGAGTGCGTGTTGCACAGGAAGCAAAGAGGAGTTTCACTAAAACACACTAATGTGATCTGCAGCCAAAACTCTCAAAACACAAGCCTGAATACAACAACAAATGCAAATCAAGACACTTATTTTATTTTCCTACAAGCAAACAGAAACCAGTTGAATGTCTTGGATGTGAAACACACCATAAAGAGTTAAGAAGGGGAAATTCTGACGCTTCGGCGAAAGGTCAGGGCATTTCAGTGAGAGCGAAAACAAATTCATCCGTCCTCTCGGTCCTTACGTTCACTTCCTGCTGTGGAGGAGGCGAATGCACGTAATCTGGTATTTCGGGTAAAGATGTCGCTGATAGGAAGTTAAAGGAAGTGTAAATTTAGACCTGAACAGGGCAGGGAAATATGGCTAAAAAAAATAAATCTGATTTTTTTCACACCAGATCCGATTTTAAATCAATTCTCTACAAATGATGGAAGACATTTTCAAAAAGTGGTTTTATTTCAGTTATTCCTTCGTTTAGTTGTGCGGCAGCGTTTAATTATGAGATTAAAGTCACAACAATGGCAGAATAAAAACGCAATTTTACCAGAAAATATCTTAAAATTGAGAAAATGCTTTAATCAGGATCTCTCTCATTTCGTCTGGTTACTTCTTTGAAATAGATTCAGTCATTGCTCAATCGTTTAAGGTCCTGCTACCCGTAATAATTTCATACTACTGTGGTAAAAGATTAAATATTTCTATTCTGGATAACTTCACAAGATGCTCAAAATTCCTCATTTATCTTTTTATGTTCTCATATTACAACTTTACTTTAGAGCTAGAAAACATGAATGAAATAAACGTATCATAAGAGTTTTATATCACACCAATAATTATTGGTTAGTCTTTATTTTAGATATCTGAAATAATAAACTGGTAATGCGACCTTTACGGTTTTATCCCAGCTTTTGTTGTTTATTTTCAAGCAGTCATGAAGCAGGTGGCGAAACCTTAAATTGCTGCTGCGCCAGTTGATCAACAGGTTGTTGCTAGGTAACCAAAGAATGAGCGAGTTGCTAGGTTACCTAAGAGCAAGTGAGCTAGATGATGCCACAAAAAGAATAGGGTATACGTCATTGACATCCAATGGGAAATTGCTTATTTAAAGTCCAAATAAACAGAAGCTGTCAAAACAAGATGGCTGCCACAGGAGCGTTGATGTTACACTGAACTATGGAAACCCAAGGAGTGAATTTGGTGAAAACAAATGAAAAAAATTCCAAAAATGAAAATCTTCAAAAGCTAAAAATGTGATAAATCAATAAGTTTGTTGTCTGTTTGTTTGTCCCCTGTCAGCCAGCTCACCTCCTTTGGCATCTGGTTCCAGCGGAGGAGCAGGAGCGCCACTCCTGGACTCGCCAGAGTCGATGGACACGCTCCGCTCCCGCTTCGTTTTGGTTTTCAGCATCCCTCCGCTCACCGATTGCCCCGCCGCCGCCTTCTGGCCCGGGTTGCCGAGGGAAACCTGTCCGGATTTGGCTCCATGGATGCCGGGAACGCCTCCCTGCTGCTGCTGGTTCACGCCTGGGATCTGGGAGCGGCCGTCGCTGCTGACCTGCTTGCCATGGTTGGCCGCTTTGTTGTCGGTGTGCATCTGAACGGCCGAATAGAGGTGGAAGCTTTGGTGAGGAGAGCTGCAGCGCCCCTAGTGGAGCTCACATCGCTCACAGGCCACACTAGAACATAAACACAAAATGTAATGTTCAGTGCTCCTTCCATAGCTGATGATTTTATAACGTTTTAGGATTTAAAGCGCTTTAAACTATACATGCTATTAGGGCTGTATAATAATATTGACATCACGATATATATCGATATTTTCTTCCCTATAAAAAAAAATCGATATTCATGTGCAAGTATCGTAACATCCAATTGTCACCTTTCTAACTCACTGCTTGCTTCGCCAGGAGAGTGATTGGGTGATGCATGTTAGCTACAGTTTGGACTGTTTCAATTAAAAGAAACATGTTTTCTCTCCACTTCTTTGATTCATTTTGTCCAGCTGTCCNTCCAACTTTATAACAGTCACAAAATGTCACCAAAATCACTCTGTCCCTCTAAAATCTTTCAGAAAATCGCAAAAGTGCATTGAACTGTATTGTTTGATGAACATCGCAATATATATCGTATTGTGGGCAGAATATTGTGGATAATATCGTATTGTGAGATTATTGCATCACTACAGCCCTATTGGCTAGGCAAATAAACTTGATTTAAAAGTTGTAGGGATGCTGGTTCTTGATTAATGAGTTAGTCTAAAGTTCAATGATCTTATTATTGGACTAATTGCTATTTTTGTCAAAGAGTTTTTACCATGTATCAAGAGGGCAAAACCTCTTCCCATAGCAAATGGCTATATTTTTCATAAATGTGAATTTAAAAATATAGGCATTAAATTTTAACATTATTTTGTGTCAACTGCGCTAAATACTGATTGAATTAACAGAGAATTGCGGTTTTCTCACATGAATAAACCTTGACACTTATAAACCACAATAAAACAAGGACTTTTTAACTTGCTGAAAAGAAAAAAAATAATAAAACATGTGAAATTCTTTATGCCCCATTAACAGGGACAGTCATACAGAAGTAGTTTGGAGTAATAACACTTCGCTCTGTCAAGTGCGTCAACTCACGACAGACCTCAAAATAAACTACTTATTGTCATCATGTTACAGTTTTTATCTTAATTGTTTATTTATACTGCCGCTTTTCGGTCAACCTCACCTTCGTAGCACGTCAGTAATTTTTAGGTGATAAAGTTGCCGTTACTCCGTCGTGCAGCTCGGCTGAATGAAGCGCTATTCAAGCTGATAACTTAAAGCGTTGGTCGAGTCTTTACATTTCAAAACAAAACCGCAAAAAGTGCCTTTTCCATTAGAAGCGGGCTCTGTTTGGACCGTTTATCATCCACGTTCTGGAAAGTTCCCGGCGCCATCTTTGATTCCGGCTCAACGGCTACGCTTCAAGACGACCAGCGGCGCCCTCTGCTGGATGGCGGCCAAACTACAACACTGAAAAACGGTCTCAAGCGGACGTAGTAAGTTAATCGATCGGAATTAATTTTAATTAGTTCTGTTTGGACCGTTTATCATCCACCTTCTGGAAAGTTCCCGGCGCCATCTTTGATTCCGTCTCAACGGCTACGCTTCAGGACGACCAGCGGCGCCCTCTGCTGGATGGCGGCCAAACTACAACACGGTCTCAAACTACCAGATGTCTCAAGCGGACGTAATTAATTAATTATCGGAACTAATTTTAATCTAATAAACCATTAATATATTGTTTGCATCCTAAAGAGAATAAAGGAAGAAACCAGGCAAGTCAACCTTGGGAAAGAAGGAGGAGGGGAGTTGAAGTTTTCTGACTCACCTAAAGTCGCCTAGACGCTCAACTGACATGCTGCCATGTTGCTCTGCAGGGCGCCTCACTGACCACACACACACCTGGAGGACAACAGGAGAGGAATGTCATCAGATGAGGCAGATAGCAACCTTTAGAGCCGCTGCTATCTGTCTGCGTCCTCAGCCCGGAGGTCAACATCAAGCTTTATGTGCGGAGACAAGAGAGATAATGAGGCGGCGAGGCCGAGGAGACGCCGCGCCGCAGGCCGACTGGCCCTTTAAGAGAAACTGAGCCAAAAGTGAGTGCTGCTCGGAGGAGGAGGGGGAGGGATCTGAAACTCAGAAGTAGCTCAGCAGTGTTGAAGGTCCCACCCCCCTGCCAGACACTCTGCAAACCACAAAAACTCCAGCAAGCGCTCAACCCCTCCCTCGGTTTCCCCAAACCGAGAGCCTGACTGAGACTGACTCACTCAGACATCATCATCAGCGCGTTTGCTTTTAATCTATTCTGCCTGCATGGAGAGAGGCCAGATGATAAGGACTGCACTGCAAAAACACAAACTAACAAGCATATTTACTCCCGTTCCACTGCAAATCTCACAGTACACTTGAAATGAACCAAAGATTAATCTCAAGTAAGAGAAGCACTACTAAAACATTTCTACTCAAGTAAAAAGTAGCCAGAAATGCAACTAGCTGCAACCTAACTTACTTACAAGTAACTTTTAGCAAGATATAGGTTGTTTTAAATAAATAATTCCTTAAAACTGATTTTAAAAAGGTACTAGTTCCAATGGCAGATTATTTTAACTATAAGAAGACATTTGTAAGACGAAAAAAAATAAGAATCTTTGTCTGGATTTTAGAGTAAATATCTCAGTTTTTTTTATTTTAAGTGTACTAACTTAC
Source organism: Micropoecilia bifurca (assembly GCA_903067075.1). Classification (NCBI taxonomy): domain Eukaryota; kingdom Metazoa; phylum Chordata; class Actinopteri; order Cyprinodontiformes; family Poeciliidae; genus Micropoecilia; species Micropoecilia bifurca. The sequence continues at coordinate 1,430 of CAEGAF010094368.1, read as the reverse complement.
AAGACGATTTAAGCAAGATATAGGAGCTTATTTTAAGTCAATAATTCCTTTATTTTTAGTATAACATGGCAAAACTGTTATTATTGGGAAAAAATAACCAGCCGGTGGAACTAAAATTAAAATTAAGGAATTATTGGCTTAAACAGGCTCCCATATTTTGCTGAAAAGTTACTTGCAAATTAGATTTGTGGTATTTCAAGTGTACTAACATATTTGTACTAAAAACTACCAAAAATACATGTGTGTGAAACATATTATGCACTGCAAAAACACAAAATCTAACAAAGTGGAGTTTTTTTGTCTAGTTTCCATCTTAAAACAAACTTAGAAATGTTAAGATAAAAAGTTTGTTTTAAGTTAATAATTCCTTAATGTTGACTTTAAAAAGCACAAGTTTCAATGGCAGATTTTTTCCAGTGATAATTTTCCGTGTTATACTTTAAAAAATCTGCCTGTTTTTCATCAATATTAAGGAATTATTAACTTAAAACAAACTCATATCTTGCTGTAAAGTTGTTTTTAAGTTAGTTAAATAAGTTAGTCTCTTATTTAATGTGTAATAAGATATCTGCACTAGAAATTTGGCTGAAATCTTTGGTAAAATTGTTTGTTTTTACAGTGTCCCCGTTGCAGATTTCTCCGGAATGTGAAAAATTTAAAGAGCAAAATTAAATCTGCATTTCTGATTTTAACTTTGTATAAACATAATTCACACACAGAAAACAGATTCTACACACTTTTTGCCTCCCATATAATTTCATCTGTGTGTCACAGGGAGAAAAAATTAACAGGTCATCAACAGGTCTCAACAAGACCCTCCTACACCTGTTTCTAGCAAACAATAGCAGATCAAGAGAGACATAAACCAACATTTCCACCGGCTTTTTGCGTCGGTAAACACAGCAATTAGTCATTAACCAACACCGGGCGGATTCGGCGTGGAGCTTCAGCGCAGGCCGGTCGCTCGGTCGGCCAAAAGCTTCGTCACTCATTAACTCGGACGATCCGACTGTTGACAAAGTGTGAGCCACTGGCTTTGTACAACAACAGGAGGAGGCAGCAAACTAATCAAGACGCTGACCTTCGAGTGGATGCTTGTGAGGAGATGAACGCCAGACGAGCGGCGGCGGCGGACCGAGGTCACGGCCGGCTCTGCCGAAGCAGAGCGATAAGGGAATCAAGGCAAAAGTATGAAAATCGAGTATTAGGATGAATTTTAGTTTGAGATGTGAAAGACTTTAAAAATTCAGTGATAAAAGTCTGCAGTTTGGTGCTTTGGTCTCAACTGGCTTGTTTATGGAATCATGATTGTGTTTAAAGTAAGGCTGTATAATAATATTGATATCGTGATATATATCGATATTTTCTTTCCTAGAAAAAAAATTGATATTCATCTGCAAGTATCGTAACATCCAACTGTCACCTTGTTC
>CAEGAF010094349.1:0-13527 GCA_903067075.1 Micropoecilia bifurca | reverse complement strand
TGAATGAATAACATATAACATGGACCATTTCTGTTCAGTTTTCAAAATAGGAAAGAGAAGAGAACACGGCATCTAAGTCTGACAGATGTGTGTTGATCATCTTCAGATGTTCTTAACAGCCGCTATCCAAAAAACGTGGTCACAAAGTATCCATAGCAACAATTTATGTTAGAAAATAACTAACTCTTTCCATATTTGTAATGGGAACACAAATAATGATTACTATACGCAGCTCAGATTTGTGGGTGTATGCAAAAAAATTTACCTTTCAAAATAATTGTGTACCTGAGCCGTGGCTCTCTGGAGCTCCCCCACAGTCATACACTGAAAAACACAAAATTTTACCAAGTATTTTTCGTCTCGTTTCAAGTGCAAACACTTGAAATGAGACAAACGTAACTTATATGTAACTTTTCAGCAACAAGCACCTTGTTTTAAGTCAGTAATTCCTTAATATTGATGAAAACATAATCGATTATTGGCAGATTATTTCACTTACAATAAGACATTTTTCCATATAAGTGAAATAATCTGCCAGTGGAATTATTACATAATTATTGATTTAAAGCAAGCTCCTAAATCTGACTGAAAAATTACGTTTAAATTAATTTTGTCTTATTTCAAGCATATAACGATATCTGCACTTGAAGAGAGGCTAAAAACACTTGGTAAGATTTTGTGTTTTTGCAGTGTAATGTAGGATCTTGGCTGCTTCACTGATCACCTCCTTTGACCTTCTCATATCTCTGACTGATGTGTTCCTCGGTTTCTATTTTGTTTGTTTGACATAAAACTACTGAAGTTAGTAGTTATATGTGGGATAATTCCAGGGATATGAATACAGAGACATCTCTACTAACATTTTAATTAAAACGCTACAAAGAAAATTATTAACAGGTTATTTGGTTGCAAACAAAAGTCAACAGTGGAAACTAAATAGGTCAACATGCCCATGGTGTAGTTAATAATTCACAGCTTGAGGGTGTGTACAGAGTCTACACTGTGTTCAGCATGTTTACATAATGTGTCTGCTGTAAATATTTTCCAATTGGAGAGAACATTTAGTGTAAGTTTCATTTTCTGCGAAGTCGTCCAGGTGAAGCCATGGCTCCCGTTCTGGTGAGTCCCACAGAGTTCTACATCTGTCTCATTGTTTACCTTTCTGATCTATTTCTAAAAGCTATTAGCTGTCTATTTTCTTACATAAAACCCACTTAACCCTTAATGTTTTGCTGGACAGCTAACCAATAGATAACTACTTAGAATCACAGATAGGCTTTATCCATCCATTTTCTGACACCCTAGTGGGGTCAGGAGGCTGCTGGTGCCCAGCAGCATCTCCAGCAAGAGGCAGGGAACACCCTGGACAGGTCACCAGTCTGTTGCAGTGCAACACAGAGACAAACTACCAATTAACCTAACAATCATATTGTTGAACTGTGGGAGGAAGCCAGAGTACCTAGAAAGAACCCACTAATGCACAGGGAGAACATGCAAACTCTGTGCGGAAAGACCAGGGCTGGGAATCAAACCTAGAACCTTCTTGTTGCAAGGCAACAGTGGTACCAACTGCTCCACTGTGCAGCCCAGATCTGCTTTATGTCTGTGTTTAACTCTTCACTTTTTCCCTAAAACTATTTCCCTTTTTCCCCATTCTGTTAAAGTTTGACATAGATGCGAAGCCGGGGGACCTGATAGAAATCTTCGGTGGGGTTTATCACCACTGGGCTGTTTTCATCGGAGGAAATGAAGTCATTCATTTGATTCCTTCAAGTAAGTGAAAGTTTTGTGTAAAAGTATCACAACATCCTAACTGGCTCTCATCATTTAAGAGATTTTGTACAGATAATATCTTTAACTTTAATTGTCTCTCTGTGTGTTTTATCAGTTATTTCCTACATTTTCTGGTAGAAGTTTTATCTGTAAACCAGTTTATGTCTGAAGGTAAAGAGCTGCTGTGTGGAGTTCCTCAGGGCTCCATGCTTAGAATATATCACATAATTTAGCAGTTCAGTCATATTTCATATCATATATTTGCTGATGATATTCAGCTTTGCTGCTTATTTGAGCCTCTTGAGGTTCATAAACTGTCTATTAGAAATTTAGCTGTTAATTTTAATTAAGCTTTTGTTTTATTATTTAAAACAAAAGTACTGTGACTGATAATAATCTGAGGCTGATATGCATTGAAAAATTATTTTCTTATTTGTTAAACCCAAATGGAAGAATTCACTAAGTCATACCTTCCAGTATTGCTGTGCATTTTGTTGGCTCAATCCTTCTTGGGAACGATTTTGCGACATCTGTCTGTGGAAATACGTTGCATAAATAAGCCTTTCCTCATTTATGTCCCATAAAGCGCACAGAGGAGGAGATCTGCTCGAGGTGCTCGCCTTCCTTGAGAGCAGCGACGCTACAGTGAGGCGTCAGAGGATCTGGGAAGTTGTTGGGTCAAACCGTTTCCAAGTCAACAACCTCCTGGACGACAAGTACCAGCCTCTTGACCCCTGCACCATCGTCAGCAACGCTGTGAAGATGGTGGGTCAGGAGCGTCCGTACAACGTCGCCACTCATAACAGCGAACATTTCGTCACCGAGCTCCGATATGGCAAACCGGAATCACGACAGGTGAGTAAATGTTTATGAAATCTCCTCAATAAAGTTTTGATATCTGCTTTAGAACAACCTGCAAGCAAAACTGGTGATAATTCAATAATTCAGTCTGAAGTTTTTGTAAATTTTCTTAGTATTTGGCTAAACTGCCTGATGACTGTGTGTTCTGTATTTTTGTGTTTTTATGATGTAAAGCACTTTGAAAGGCCTTGTTGCTGAAAGATGCTATACAAATAAAATTTAATTTTCCTTTTGAACATTAGAGAGACACCGATCCAATATTAACACCAGTACCACTTCCAATATGGAAACATTTTTTAGATCCAGTATCACGACAAAGTTCCAGATCCATAATGTTAGATTTTAAGTATGGTATCAGTATCAGCCGATACTAAACCTCCAATATCGGTCAAAAGTGAAAAAGTGGATTAGTGCATCTCTGTTAAACATATAGTTAAACATTTTCAGCTTCCTTGGTTCTCAGTAGTTTGCCTCAGTTTTGCCTTAGTGGGGTGGGGAGGGTTGCTGACGTTCCGGGTGAAAGGTGGGGTCACCCTGGACAGGTCATCAGTCTGTCACTGTCCCCCAGACAGATCAGGTTTTTAAAAGTCAGGTTTGTGATCTGAGATCAGAGCCTGTCAAGGCAACTCCAAACTTAGTTGCCATTAAGTCACATTATAACTAGGTTCTTTGTATATTTTGGGTGATTAACCAGTTGGAAGACAAATTTGTGCTTCAAGATTTCCACATAATGTTCTTTACCCATGATCCCATCTGCTTTTAAGAAGCACCAGAAAGCCAACAATATTCCCAGTGGAGGGCAGCTGACCTCTTGTCTCAGAGCCTCCTGTGGCTCTGAACTGGCTTTCAAACTGCATCCACAACTCGTAGCTTGTTTGAAGTTCAAGTGTCTGATAAAACGCTCGCTGTGTTTCACTAACAGTAGCGTGTGGCTCGTTGTTTGCAGGTTCAAACCGCGGCGGTGATCGGAGGTGTTGCCGCCGCCGGCGTGGCGGTTGCAGTTGTGGGAGCCGCTTTGTTTTCTGCCTTCCGCAAAAAAAAGGACAAAGAATGATTATGACGGAAAGTTTTCAAAAGTCTTCAGTGTACCAAAAATAAAACCATGAAGAAAGGTTTATTTTTGTAATTTAGGTTTTTTTGCTTTGTATATTTGCAAATGTTAAATGGATTTTCTCAAATGAAAATGGAAATGCATTATTTTGTATTAATTTATGATGTTTCATTAAAAATAAAAGGGAATCCTGTAGCTTATAACTGAATTAGTGATTCTAATTTTTTTGTTGTGAATAAATACATATAATTGATTAAATTTAGACCACAGAAATGATTTGTTATTGCTTGTTTTTGTTTACGTTTGCATTGAGTCCTCGGGAATTTACTCCCAAATCTCAGATTCCAGATATTTTAACTCGATCTCTGGATGTTCCAGTTTTCACTTTTATTCATGTTTCTCATGTTCTTATCATTTACACTCAGGTCAATCATTGGAGTTCATATTTTCTTAATTTCTGATCTTTGTGCTCATTGGTTTGATTGGTTCAAAAGCAAAATACAATATAGCACCAAAAAGAAAGTTTATAATTCAAGCTAAGGTTAGACAGATACATTTGGATTTTTTTTTCTCAGAGTAATTTCAATTCAAACTTAATTTACACTTTAAAAAACTGACCAGCTATGTCCAACAACGACATTAAATTGAGGTGATTGTTGTTGACATTGTTACTAAAGAAAAATAAATTTGATTAATTAACATCAACTCTCCACATCTTTTTAAAGAAACTTTTAAATTCTTATTTTGCAAGTTATTTGTCAAGGTTCTGATGTCGTTTTGATTTGATTCCCCTTAAAATCTTCAACTAATATTTATCTTGAAATCATCTGACACCAAAGGTCCAGAGCATGCAACAGGTAATGAGGTCATGTACCCATGTTAAAGGTCATCACGACATGACCCCCAACAACAACAAACATCACGGCGGGTCAGAGTGTAAACGGTTTGGCTGTGAATTACCCTCATTAAACTAAAATCTTTTTTTAAAATGCAGAGTTTGCAACATTGTATTTGTGAACAAAAATAATTGAGAAAAATTATTCCCAGTTGACATTATGTGATATTTATTTCAGTTGAAAAAACTTGGGATTATTTGTAGAATTATTGAATATTTTTAACAAAATCTGATTAAAAAACAGTTTTACAGTGTATGGAGGGCTCAGGACTCACCAAGCACAAAATCAGGAACAACTTCTGTTCTATGTTCAATAAAAGCAAGAATACACAACCAGATGACTTACTGGACACAAAATGATCAAGCACCTGCTTTATTGTTTTAATCAAAGTATCGGAGAAACATGAAGCATTTTTTTGGCAGGCTTTTATTCCCTCCTCCTCCTCAGCCTGATCCAAGGCTGCTGCTGAATTCAATCATTTGGCAAAAACCTTTATTTCACCCCACCGCGAAACACAATTTGTCCCCCTGTTGGAGTCGATTACGGTGGCGGTGAGGGATTTTTTTAGGCAATAACAGTGAAAGTGAATTAAGTCGTACCATCAGAAGAGTGCGGGTAGATTATCCTCTCAGCTTTATCATTATTATTAGATTATAAAACTTTTACAGAATGACTCACAGCAAAGCAAACAGCCATGGAACAGGAGGGGGAGATGCTCTGGAAGAGGAAGTGACGTTTTACTAAAGTAACGATACACAGCAGCGTTCCCCATGGACGGGATCACTCTTATTAAGGCGACCAATAATTAGACGGAGCATCCAGAATCAAACATCCAATGTAAACAGGAATTCTGAGTTTGTAAAAATCTAATACAGTTAGCAGAAATGAGTTTGAAAATTGTTCCCTGGTGTTTATTATGCATGTTTTTGGGCTTTTTGGGCAGCAGCTCCTTATCACAACAGAACAAATCTGTAATCAGTTCATTTAACGTCTTATATCTGATGCTGGCATCTGCTGCGTACAGAAAGAAAAATGATGTTTTATAGCAAAAATATTCACAAGCACTTTATTAGATTCAAGCCACAGTTGAGACTAAAGAAGATTTGAGGCAGCAGCATAGTGAGTGTAGATGTTAAATTATATAGCAGGTGAGCATCGATACTAAAGATCAGCTGACACCAAACTGAAGACCTGATGATAATCGATAACATAACAGTGATCTACAACTGAATTAGGGCTACATAGATAAAAGGTTAAAGATGAAAATGGACAGACAGCCTATTTTTTGGCCTTCAGATGAAAGTTATTTGCCTCCTTTCCCCCGTTTTTGTATGTAGTTGAAAAATGGTCTAAATTGTCCCTCGGTGTGGAAAAGTGAGGTGAGAGAAAGTAAAACAGCAATTGTGTTCCCCAACACAGAAATGTTCAAACTTTTTTTTTTTAGTTAGAAAATGTATTCATTTAATTAAAAACAAAGCAGTTACACACAATAGAAAACATGTACAAGTCAATAAAATGAAAAGTAACAGAAAGAAGAAAAAAATCTTACATCATCTGCCCCTTTTGTTCCAAAAACACATTTAAAAAATGACGATTTACAAAAAAGAAAAACTAGACAAAAAAACAACAAAAATCTGCATGGATTCACATGATTCTATTTCATATTTCTTGTTGTGGAAATGACCCATCAGTTTTCAAAGTGAGTCATTTCGTAACTTTTCATTGTAGTGAGAAACACAACTTACGGCTGGACCAACAAGAGTCTGTGAGAGTCGACCAGGGAGCAACGAGGACGGCTGGTGGCCAAGACAAGCAGATACTTCAGTGGCCTGTGTCAGTCAAGAATATATAGGTTTCCCATTCAGCAGCGTGTCACAGCTTTCTTTTAGTGCTTCACGTCTTCCAAAAGCCAGACAGAGGAGAGGTGGGGCCAGGTCTAAAGTTCCTCCAGTCGACACAAAGATCACATTGACTGTTGTCTTTGCACCTGCTCAACTTCGGGAGGAGATGGAACAGGCTCTTCCTGTGTATCAGACAACAGGCCACCACCTCCCTGCAAACTGTTTAATGACTTTCTTTCACTTTTTTTTAATTGAAAAAGCAAACTGGCAGATAGGTCAACAAATGAGGGCCAGTGGAAATGTCTGTCGTGTGAGGAGGTTTTTGTGAGGGAGGCGGCTTGGAGGGAGGTGAAGACGGGAAAGTGTTTCCGGCATAAAGACGAGCCGGACGGATGAGGTCGGGCGATGGAAGATGGAGGACAGGACCGCCATAAACGTGACGGGGGTCAGGGTGCACACACACACACACACACACACACACACACACACACACACACACACACACACACACACACACACACACACACACACCTTCTCTGAGCTCCCAGTGAGAAAAACTCTTCTTGCAACACTAACTCTCAATCTCCAGCTGCAGACTGGGATTAATTAGAATAACCAAAGTCTGGGTTAATGCCGTTTGTGCCTTTAAGGACACAAAGTCATTACTTTAAAAAATAAGAAAAAAAAGCCATTAGTCGACTCCCTTTTTTTCTTTTTTTTATTTGATTGCTTGTGGTGAATTTTAAACACAGCCCTGTTAGCTATGGTTTCTGATTCCACTTCCATTTCTGCTCCATCTGACCAAAACATTTAGATCTGCGTTTTAATGCTATAAACTCAGCACTGATTTTTGTGCATTTTTTGTGCTTTTTTTTGTTTGTTTTTGTTTTCAGATTTTTCACCAAACATGTTCACGCTGCATGTTGAAGTATTAGTTGCTGCTGGCAGAAAAGCAGGAGAGACATTTTTCAAATGAAACAGAAAGGAAGCTTTGAAGCCATGGAGAAAGTTGGGATCTTGTGTTAGCTTTGGAAAACAAAGACTCAAATATCTGCAGTTCTGTCTTTCAAAGGATGATGCATTCATCTAAAACGTTAGAACATGAATGTTAGGTCCTGGGTTTTGAGTTGTTTTGGTGCTTTGATTTGATTCTAGTTTCACTAATATTCTGCCAGTCTCTTTCTTCGATTAGATCAGCCTTGTTTCTATCTTACCTTATTTTAGTTTGTAGTTAGTGACTCTAGTTTGTTTACTTCTTATGTCTAGTTATTCCTTGTGCTTTAGTTTTGTCTATGTTCATTATACTATCATTTTAGAAGTATTTCCTAATCCCCTGTCTACTCTCCCTACATTTCTCTTGGATTCATGGTTTTTGTTCTGCTCTGGCTCCCTGCATTCCCTGTGGTTCTTGTAAATTTTTTTCACCATTTTGTCATTAAAACATTCTCCACCTAAAGCTGCCTCTGCCTCTCTGACTCTGGGTCCACTATCATCCACACAACCATGACAATAAAAACCTAATAAAAGCTAAAGACTCAACAAATGAGGCAATTTCAGGTGAGAAATAAATTTGGATGCTCCTACGTTTCTTCCCAGTTAAAATGCCGAAAATCACACACGTCACATCAGTGCACATTTTTGGGCAATTAAACCAATGATATTGTCATACAATGTCAACAAAAGAGCTGCATCAGTCCTGGAGAAAGGCCATAGCAGAAAGGTGTTCATATTGAGAACATTCACCGTCACTGGACATATGACATAGCTACGTGGGACGAACAATCAGTAATTCTCAATCTTTGTAGAAAATGCTTTGGGTTTATTGCCAATGGAATGGAAATGGACACAGAAAGGAAAGTTGAAAGTTCGAAAGAAAAGAAGGAGGCAAGGTTAACACCGTAAAGTCTGCTTCTACACCTGCAGAAAGAGAAGAAAAAAAAACTACTAACAATATATGGAAATGCAGCTCTGGAAAAATTGAAGAGCCCACTGCACTGAAAACCTCCTGGGTGTTCCACCAAATATTGATTTCTGAACTCTTCCTGAGTTAAAACATTAGTGTTGTTGTTCCTAAATACAAACGTGTTTTCTTTGCATTTGAGGTCTGAAAGCACTGAATCTTTTTCATTATTTTCAAAAATTTCTCATTTTGTGCAAATAAATACTACAATTTTGCTTGAAATTTCAGAGACATGTTGTCAGTAGTTCATAGAATAAAAGAACAATGTTCACTTTACTAAAACATATACATGTAAAAAGTAAAATCAGAGAAACTGATCATTTTAAGTGGTCCCTCGATTTTCTCCAGAGCTGTATAATAATAATAATAATAATAATAATAATAATAATAATAATAATAATAATAATAATAATAATTTCACTGAGAAGTAAACTGTACACGTTAATACAAGATGTACTTAGTGGAACAACCCAATGTAGAGTGAAAAACATCTGAATCCAAACTCCTGTGTGTTGCATGTAGTTTAAATAATTATTATTTTTCATCTCATGTTCCTTTCTGCGTTATGTATCTTATATCCAAGAGATCTCCAACTGACAAAAGTTAATTTGTCATATGTAATTGAATTCAGTTTGTAAAATGTAATTTATTTACATTTTCTATTTAAACACGACAATTTAATATATTTCCTTGAATAAACTTAATGTGATTGCTTGTAACAAATTAGATTTTTTAAAAGTTGGATCAACTGTTTTCCTTTTTCCTCTGGACGGGTCACCCGTCCATCACCTCTAAGGTTTTAACATGCTCTTTATATTAAAGACCCGCTTTCAGAGTTGCAACGAGGAATAAAGCAGTTTTTGCTTGACAATAATCAAACATGACATGTTTTTAACTGTTATTTGGAATCGCGTTATAGGCTGACAGTACTACTTAGATCACTGGTTCCCATCTCCTGCAGCTGCTTTCTGTTCCACAGTCCAGGAAAGAGTCGCCTTCCTCCCTCTAACCCAACATGGTTGTGGCTTTAATAACCTCTTCCCAGGAAAGTCTCCATCCGTTTTATTGAAAGAGCTTGTTAAATCCTCGGACACTTGGTGATGAAAGAGCCAATACTAAAAATACTTTTATAAACCCCAAAAAGCAACACCGTCTTCATTATTTTCCTTTGACTTATTTCTATTCTTATCGAGTCAGAATATTGAGTTGAACGTAGCTGAGTTCATCACTACTGATGTCTTCTATGATGGAAAAATAAAAACCAACAATCATATCAGACCAGCATAGGGTCAGACAGGATACAATTTGTTGGCAGAATAAAAAAATAGTAAGATTATGGCTCAGAAAGCTTTCAAATTGTATGTGATAAACCAACACAAAGTAGATCATACTTATGAAGTGACAGAAAAATGATACATGGTTTTCAGTTTCCCTAACCAATTCAGATGTGAACAGTGGTATTTGTAGTCAAACCCATTAACAGTGTGACTAACTTTTGTCTTGATTTATTAAGTGACTCAGCTGACAAGTCAGGGAGGAAGGTCTGGAGAAGTGCAAGGTTATAACCCCACAAAGTAAAATTGAATTTTTTTTTTAGCTTTACATCATGTTATACATTTATGTGATAATCACAGCACACCTGGAGTGATGCCTTGATTCTTTCTTTCATATTTGAGAAATCCTTTGATCTCCTCAGAGTTGCAGTTTCCAAACTCAGAGCCTCCACCTCACAGAGCAACCGTCCGACTTCCCCACTCTGCTCCTTCAGACTAGCCAGCAGCAATTAGCAAACAGCCGGTGGAACTGAGCATCAGCTGAGCTCATTATAGGAGCTGCTTGTCAGTACAGCACTGGTGAAAACATTGTTAAAGGCTTAACAGAGGAGCCATGTTGTGACGACTTCCTGAAGGCGGAGTTTCAGAAAGAGCAGCAGTTTTTAAACAGACAGAGACCATTTTCAAGGCGCTAAATTACAAAGTTGAATTTCTTCAGTCATACTTGATATATATAGCCACTATATATGGCCACATTAATGTGGCCATATATAGCATTTTTACAAAACTGTAGATAACATAGTTACTCAATTGAGCTATAAAATGTGCCTGGAAAAAACGTTCCAAAGCTGAAAGAGAAACAAAGACGCCGTCTCCAAAAAAGAAGTGTGGTGAGCTCTGGGTCCTGACCTGAGCGCTCCAGGCCTTTCTTGGGGAGTTGACTGACCGGAGGAAATGCCTGAAGCTGGGTCTCTTCTTGTTTTCATGGCAGCGTTATAAACATATAGAGCAATAACATGTCCTGCATGTAACTCTCTCAGCCCACAGAACTGTGGCTTGTGTCTGAAAAGCAGCAGTGTTATTACCTCCTGCTATGAATGCCTTCTGTGTGTGCGTGTGTGTGGGCGCGAGTGTGTGTGTGTGTGTGTGTGTATGTGTGTGTTATCTGCCTCCCGATCCTCATACCTGCATGTCTGCTCATGTGTTTGTTCCTCACAGGACTTAGGGACATAGGTAACAGTGCATATGTTTATTTTTACATGGCTCCTGCGTAAACGATCCCACTTGGCCGGACACAGGGGCTGATGCACTGGATCACTGACCGATCAGAAACAGGCTGCAGGTAAATGGTGGCGATTGTGCATCTGATGAATAGACATATCTGTGCAAAACAGAAATAAATAGATCTTTACATCTACAGAAATAACCTAACCGCCTCCCCCCAACCTCCACCCACCTTCCCACTGACGGTTAAACACTAAAAGCCTGTCAAGGCGGCTTGTTGTACATAAGTGTGTTTCACTGATTGCCTACAGTGTGAGTATTGTGGGAGAAGACTTTCCTAGGAGCTTGTTTACGTGTTTGGGCCGTATGATGTAAATCCCCCATTTCTTGAAACCAAGTACTTTTTTTAAATTAAGTTTAATCCTGTGGTTCTATGTTTCATGCGACAGAGTGTAAGAGTCACGCTGAGAAAATAAAAAGATGAAATGAAGAGAATAAAGTCGTAATATTACGAGAATAATGTTGGACAGCAATACATTGTAGTATTGCGATAACATATCTGTATAACAAGGATAAAGTCATGAAATTACAAAAATAAAGTCATGACATTATGAGAAGGATCTCATACCATAAAAGTCTAAATAATACAGTCATACTATTAAAAGAATAACGTCATGGTACTATGGCTTATTCTTGTCAAATTATTTTTATTCGTATAACCCTGATTCTCTGTCATACCGTTGTAATGTTGAAGTCTATAAAAAAATCTCACCAAGTTTTTAAGTGACGAACTGTGTTGCCATGGTTACCTAGGAAATTTTATCTGACTACTGATTACTCGCCAATCCTTTCAAAAGTGACTTTGTTACTTTAAAGATCTTAACAACAAAGCCAACAGCGTTTTCTCTTCACACTTCACATTTCCCACATATCACATTTCAAATTTGACTTAAAATCGCTTCTCCCTGTTGATTCCACGCCGTTCCTTTCCTCGGATTCATGTTTTTTTCTCCTTGGGTTCTCTGTGATTTTTTGTGTGAGTTTTTTTTTTATATCATTTCTGTTACATTAAATCTTCTCCACTGCTTTACGCCTTAGCCAGCTGCATTTGGGTCCATCAACAAAAACACATGAAACTCCAGTTTGACACTTTAAAGCTGTCATGTGCGAACAATGGATAAAGTTCAGTCAGACTGAATTATCATTCCAATTCAAAATAAGAAAAGACATACTTTAAAATAAACTGCTACTTCCAAATATGACTTTTTACAGTGTGAATAAACTACATCTTTGTCTCTCTTTGAATGATTTTCATATGTAGAACATTTTTATGGCACTGATCTGAAGTTTCTCTCTATTTAGTCAGGCTTGTGATTATATATTTCATTTCAAACATTGGTAAAATTATCTTTTTTGTTTAAAGCAAGATGGCAAAAAATAATAGAAGCCAGTGCAGATTCCATTTTTTTAATTTTCCAATTAATAACTTTTTAAAAACCTATTTTCTTTGATTTTAATTTAAAATCTCACCACCAGTAACATATCCAGCATACTGATCCTGATTCCCACAGTTCAGCATTTTTTTTGGCCACATTAATGTTGCCAGTATCCTGTTAACGATCCACATTTTCTGCTCCAAGAAAACAGAAGCTTTCTTTTTTAAAACGAGGCAGTGTTTCAGAGCCAGCAAGTCCTCCCTTTTCCACAATTTCACATTCTAATATAGATATACTTTGGGTTGGGAAGCGGTTCTGGCGATGCACAACGAGCCCAGGGATTATTGTCATGGCCAACCCCGATATTATAGAATTACAGTCAGACAGAGCGACTCCTGCTGCTCAGCGGACAATTACCCTGTGGCCTGGATCTCAGTGGGAAAGTTGCATTAGAAGAAAACCTCAGTCGTTTTAGTCTTTTTACTGCAGATAATGTGTCAATATCCACCAAAGTAATCACAGTGGGGCTCAGAGGGGACTGACTCCCCCTGAAAAGGAAATTAACTGCTGACTATCTTAGGCAAAACGGAGACAGTCTCTACAGCAGACTGGGATAACCTTTATCTAATCTAATCTAATCTCCTCAATTTAACATTTGGATCCCTTGAGGTAAACAAAGCAAACAGTCCAATAAGATTCCAGATGCCAAAACGTCCCAGAAGCTCATCAGAGGCTTCAGCCATCTGCTGATCTCTTCTAGTTGATATCTCTTTCTCTGCTGTTCCAGCTCCTTATTCTGCAGCCAGCTGCCTCCATCTAGTGTTGAGAATGAGTTATAACTCGCAATCGGAACCGTTGATCTGACACTGTGAAGTTGGGCACAGAGGAACTGGCATCTCCAGGTGGCAGCATGACTCCATCAGCGGATCCTCTGGGAGGAGGAGGCCTTCACCTTCTAGTGCTGTCGGTTGTTCTAATGGTTTTGCTAGAACCATTTGGAGGTCTTTTCTTTTGAATGATGCTCTTTTAATTTGTTTTTTTCCTTTAATTCAACTTTTAAATCATATTTTCAGAATGTGACAAAATAAGACAGGAAAAAAAACTGAGAATCTATTTTGAAACACCTAACAAAAGAGAAAGGCATATGTTCAACAAGACAAATAAAATAACTAACAAATAAAAAACTAACAACAAAACCATATATTTATATA
>CAEGAF010094345.1:0-28545 GCA_903067075.1 Micropoecilia bifurca | reverse complement strand
ACACACTAACACACACTAACACACACACACACACACACACACACACACACACACACACACACACACACACACACACAGAGTCCTGAGGTCAGTTTAGTAAGACTAATTACTCTGACAGGAATGCTTTTGAACTGCAAAAGGAAACCAGAGTATCCGGACAAAATCTCCTTGCGGAAAGACGTCATTTGGGACTTTTTAAAATGTAAAGTACAAGAGAATAAGCCATTCCACTGAGACAAATGCATTCATATTTAATAAGAGTAATTTGTAGTAAAACGTGTCATCTTAGTAGGGCTGTATAAATAAATCGATTCGGCGATATATATATTTTCCGCTCTCAGAAAGTATCGATTTTTGATCCGCAAGTATCGATCCATTTAAGCATAGGGGCCCATAGCCTTATAGCTCTTTTTAAGTCTGAACGTTGAGGTTAAAGTGCACATTATAAACTACACACCAGTTTTTAAAATGAGTTAATAGGCCGAGTACAACCAGAGTTATGCTAAAATTAGTAAACCATATTCCCCCGCTTTTCCGATTATGTGAGAGGGAATGAGCTTCCAAACGTACAAAACGAAACGAAACATTAGATTCCTGTGTTTTTGGAAATGTAAAATCTTCAATAAATAACGAAGGGCTGTATTTTGTTGCTGAGAAATGAAGTAAAATTGCACAAGTAACCGTGAAAAAGAAGCGGAATGGAAAAGCGGAAAGGAGTAGCGGCGCGAACGGAGCAGCAGCAAAAGCAGTGAGATCGTGAAATTAATGCAAATTTCGACTGGTAGCATTCAGTTCGTCATTAGTTTTTAGCTTAGCGGTTTCTGTTCTGTATATAAAGGATTACCTGAGGAATGAACATGAGTTGATAACATCCGAAGCGGGCGCGCAGCATGCAGCGGCGCTGTGTTTTGATCCATGATAACAATGGCTGATCGATCATTCTTATTAGCAACAGATAAAGAGTATCAGAGACTGAGAGTACGATGAGATCCTGGCAGTCTGAGAGGCCACTATACCAGCTAGTAGTAAACAGCTTACAGCCAAAGCTAACTCTGGGAGCCAAGGTAGAAAAGCCTTTTTTCCCATAGTCCAAAAGTCTGCATCTGTGGCTGCATTTTTACTCCAAAATTCAGCCACAGTGTCCAAAAGAAAAAAACACAAGTGCAATCATTTGCATATTGAGAGTCTACAGAGGCTGATAATCTCCCCACTCTGCTCCTGGATTACTGTTTAAACTTTTGAGTTTTATGTCACATCCACATGAATTAAATGAATGAATGAATTTGATTCACTTTGTCCAGCTGCAGACTGTCCAATCAGTCAGGTATTGTGTAGTTGGTGCTTTTAATCAGTTTTCAGTTAACTAAAATCAAGTCAAAGGAACACAAAATGTGACTAAAATCACTCTGTCCTTCTAAAATCTTTCAGAAAATCATAAAAATGCACTCAATTGCAGCAAATTGTATCGCTCAACAAATATTGTGATACATATCGTATTGTGACCAAAATATTGTATATCATATCGTATTGTGAAATTATTGTATCTCTACACCCCTACATCTTAGGGTCCTAGTAACGTATTTTATTTGTACACATCTTTACCAGGGATGCCAATACTTGTGTAGGGTGCATCTTATGGACCTGTAGCACCAGAAACGGTTGTCATTTCATACTTTATGCCATTCTTCTTGTAGTTAAGTATCTCAATAAGAACTTCTTAGTTTTCTCCAGAAGTAATGTAAACTTTTTAATTAATGTCTGAACCACTCACAGACCTCAGAGTCTTGGACTGAACCATCTCCCTGTTGTTACACATTTGAAAATAATGGTCCTCATGTCCCACTCACACTGAAAAAAAGTAGATGGAAACAAACAATTATGTGTTAACACTGCAGTGCAAACTTATTTTCTCTTTTAAAAATTTGTTTAAACTTTGGAAAGGCTAAACTTGTTTGCACCTTCTTTAGTTATTCCAACTGTTCAGTTGGTGTGTTTTAGGTTGAACTCCATATTGGTCCAAACTAATCCTGTTATTTTTAGGGTTTTTACACTTTAATACAAAAAATAATAATCTACAGAGCAGCAGGAACAAAAGCAACAGGATAGTCGCTGACTCACTGAATGGAGATGGTGTGAACTGTACATATACAAATACATTAAGTTATGCTACTGTATAATGTAAAAATAGAGAAAATTGTATTTTGTTTTTTATTCCAGTGTTTTTTTTTTCCATTTGCAGATCTTTGTTTCAGTGAGCCATCCTAATGACATTATCAGGTGTTACGGGTAGAGATGATCTAAAGGACTGTTAGCTACTAATAACAAAAGATGACATGAGAGACAAATTGTTTCTTTAATGGTGGCGCCTTCTCTGGTTAAAAATAAAAAAAGAGCCTTAAAATGATTTAGTTTTTTTATTGCAATAGCACATGCTCCCACAGAAAGTTACTGCAGTACGTCTTTTGAGAGCCTTATAGGGTTTTTTTTTTAATTGAAGCACATTATATCTGCACTACCTTCGCTGTTAGCTGATGTGTCGTCATTTGTTTGATCAGACAACAGGGATGCAGAGCAGGACCGGAGGCTAATTGTAACGGAGAAGCAATGTCACCTTCACAGTGTAGAAAGTTTGGAGAAATATATTGCATATAGGTAAATATCAGTTATTGACCATTCATATTGGTGCATCCACAATTTGTTTTACCTTCTTTCTGGTCACTGGACATTGTAGCAATAAAAGTTGAAACAATTTTAAGGCTTTTTAACTAATAAAAAAGGAGAACAGTTGCTATGTGCTACTTTTCCATCTACATCGTCGTTTCACTGGATGTGCATACGTGTCATGATCGTCCCCCTGAATGCTCAAAGCCAGGCCTGTGCTGGTTAAGGCACAGCTTCACTTACTCCTTGAGTCCAGAATAATGAGTTATGTGTTTTTGTTTTTTTTTTCCTTTATTTTCACTTTTGGGAATTAATTTCTATAGAAACAGGCGCTTTTCCCATCTGTCAGATGCTTGTCATGACATGATTGTGAACTGGCTCCATTTAGATTTGAACAGTGTTACAGTTCTGTGTATAGTGCAACATATCAAAAATAAATAATGGATATCTCAATGCTCTGTATTTTCCAGCTTTTCTTTGTATTGAATTGTTATTTCCAAACAATCGTGCAGTCATTTTTTTTAGTGGGGGTTTATGCCTCTTTAGAGTGTTATGAGAAATTTCTCTTCAGGAGATGAAGCCAAGTGGACTGATGCTCTGTCAGAGAGATGACAGACGGCACTTACAAAAGTTCGAAAATACAAAAATCTTAAAGGAAAAACATGTAGGAACCCTGGAGTTCCCTGGTTTATTAACACATATTCAGCTTTGGATCATTTTGTAACACCAGCATGATTAAACTGGTGATATATTGGAAACTTAAAGTAAGTCTTTTTTATTCACTCAGAAATGCTCTGTCATTTTGGAGCATCCCTATGCATAACCATAAAACAGAAACAAAGCAAATTAAGAACCACCAGGATCCAAGCCCATGATAAACTGGAAGATCCTGAAATAACATTTTTCATGCTTCACAGGAAAGTTTCATTTCACCGTGAACTGAGAAACAAGATACGATAAAAAGAAAAAAAAGTCCCTACTTGAAAACTGATGCCTTCGAGCTCCATTGAAAATCGCAGCTTAACACAAAGACAATCCAAACCCTATGAAGCAATTATTACAGGGGGAGTATGCAAATATTTGAGCCTGTACGTATAATTCGGACCATAAATGGAGTAGGGAAAATTCACAATAAATTTAACTCTAGCTCCTGTGTCTACAAAGTAAATAATTTTGATAAAAGTGCCAAACTTTCTCATGCTGAAGGTGATTATATGTAAACCTGTAGTTAGCATGATGGAGGCGTTGAGAGTGTGAGGGGTTGGGGGTGGGGAGCACGCGATTAGCCTGGAGTTGATCCCCTGGGAGCAGATGGTGAATGGTGGCTTACCTACATGCTCTGAATCCCAGGAGTTAGCAGGAGTCTGCAGTCACGCTGGAAGATGCAATGCTGGCTTTGAAGAAGTCTGAGGACCGTGTCTTGTGAAAGAAGAAAGGTAAGCAATGTTCCCATATTTAAGCAGAAGTTTACTTACTAGTGGTAGCTCCATTTGGTAGCTTTATACAAGACCATATAGTTTCTCATCTTTTCCTCTAATCAGTAGGATATTTCAGAGCTTGATCAAATCGTTGGGTGTCTTATCTTCTCTGTTCTGCTGAAGTTCTCCAGCAAACACACATTTGGTTTTATTTTCCTCCTGGTAGTCTTGTGTCAATCAACCACCTCATCTTACAGACTGGGATCACATCCAGGAAAGACGTGATGTTGCTGAGCATTGCTGCTGTTTGGCTGCTGCTCTGTGTTCAGTGCCTGCATGGCTCTGCCCTCCCTGCCATGTCCTCCTATGAGTTCACTGCCTACAGGATGCAGCAGTACAACCTGGCGCAGCAGAAACATGGTAGGATTAAGTTAAGGACATCTTGCATCTTGCAAACAAAATTTTTTTTAAAAAATCCCACAGCATAATGCTGCCTGCACCACGTGTCAACGTGTTTAATTTGCCTTGCTTTGTCTCGTTGTGTGAGGTTGCCGCGGAGCAATCGTTGTGGCGGAGGCGCGCTCTGCCGACGAACCGTCACTGACCCGCCGTTGTGTCATCATGAAGGTTCAGGACTTCACTGTAGAGAAATACTTTGAAGCCCTGAGACAGAATGCTGCTGCTGTGCTGATCCTACTGCCTCAAAATATCTCCGGCGTTCCACAAGACACAATAAAGGTAAAACCCGTAAAGCTGTTTGTGCTCTAAAAACAGATTCAATGAGATCCCAGTTGGTTAAAACACTCGCTTTACGTCTCAGGCCTTCATGGTGAGTGAGAACGAGGCCTTGCAGAAAGAAACTCTCACTCCAGTCTACGTTGTTCCTGAGGATGAACAGCTGCTTTACATGTATGAGGAGGTGAGGCAGGCTGCAGCTTCACGGACCTCATCCATGTTTGTCAGAGGTAAAGCAGGCAGTGATGTTTACTATAAAAGTGTATGCTGAGGTGCTAGACGGGTATATGTGCATGGACAGGGGCGGATTTATAAGGATGTGGGCTCCTTGGTTGGAGCCAACCCACTAGGGAGAAATTCATTTACAAAAAAAGGACAGAAATTACTAAAAGAAAGAAGAAAATCCTTATTTTGAGGCAAAAAAAGTAGTCCATGAAAAAATAAATAAATATTAAGTATCAGCTTTTGTAAAAAAACAAAGTATGCATCAGCTGGTATTAAGTGTTGCATGGTAGAATTATTACATCCTGTAGCCAATAGCTCCATGTTCCCAAAGAAATAAACTAAAACTTCGTAGTTTTTAAAAAGCTTTTTAGATAAAGTACAATATTTGACGAAACACACATTCATTAAAAGTAAGAAAAAAAAACAAACTCTGCTACCCTCCAAAAAATGGTCCAACTAGCTCTAAACTCTTTCTAAAGTCTGGCCCAGAGTGTGGAAGCCACGGGATGGATGGGAAATTTGTGACAAATCGATTGTAGTGAGACAGTAAGACTTAATTTTTTCATTTTCAGAAACTTTTTACTGAAAATGTTTTAACCTTTCCAGTTCTTCGAAGTATGGTCACTGCTACGGCCTTCCAGATCTTAGTGAGCAACAACAACGCCATTAAGGCCGTCACTGACAACACCATAACCACCCTGGAGGTAGGCGCTCAACTTGAAATAACGTACCGGCTACTGGCAGTTTCAAACGGATCTTTTACCCTTTCCTTCGAAGTATCTTTCCCCTAAAGTCCTGCTCCCGTCTGGTCCGTGCAGGGTGTGCTCGCTGGACCCGGAGAGGACGCTCCCACCATCGTCATCACCGCCCACTACGACTCCTACGGACTCGCGCCGGTGGGTTGGCCATTGAAAACGCTCCACTTACCAAGTTCGGAGCGTTGACCTGTGAAATGGTTTCACCCTTGGTTTGAAACTTTCCTCTCGCTCAAAAGCTCTGGTCTTTCAGTTCAAGCTCGGATGTGTTTGTGTAAAACAGTGGCTGTCATATGGAGCAGACTCTAATGGCAGCGGAGTCACCATTCTGCTGGAGCTGGCGCGTCTTTTCCAGAAACTTTACGGCGCCTCCGGTACCAGACCACAGTGAGTTCATTCACGAGTCACGACGAATCGCGTGCGACTGCAAATAACGCCAAACTAGAAAATATTAAGAATGTGCGTTTTGGTATGACGTCGATTGGTCAAATTTAATGCCTCAAACCAGGATGCTAAATTCCTCAATGGAAGAGCAACAAGTACAGATCCTTAAAAACAAAGTATGTACATCTATATTTTGTCACTTGTTTTTTGTTGTTCACATTTCAATGGAGCCTTGGAGCAAGAAGGTTCTAGGTTCAATTTTCAGCCCCAGTCTTTCTGCATGGAGTTTGCTTGTTCTTCCTGTGCATGGTGGGTTTCTCCAGGTACTCCGGTTTCCTCTCACAGTCCAAAAACATGACTGTCAGGTTAATTGGTCTATCTAAATTGCCCCTAGGTGTGAGTGTGTGTGCATGGCTGTTTGTCCTCTGTGTCTCTGTGTTGCCATGGGATAGACTGGTGACCTGTCCAGGGTGACCCCACCTCTCGCCCGGAACGTTAGTTGGAGATAGGCACCAACACCTCCCGATCCCACTAAGGGACAAGGGAGTTAAGAAAATGGATGGATGGACATTTCAATGGATGGAACAAAATAATCTATAAATAGGAAGAGGATGTGTGGTTTTGGCGTATTTTTCTTGAGTCTGGTTAAAACACAGTACGACCCATTGTCATTTATTCTCACTTCAGCTTTCCTGTGAAGGCATAATGTGAGCTTCATGAATTATTTTTTAAGGAAACTGTTACTTTTTTATTGTTGTTATTATTATCATCGGTGGAAGTACTCAACAAAAATCATTAAGAAGATGCAAATTTATATTTCAGATACAATTTAATGTTTTCCTTAACCGGAGGAGGAAAATACAACTTCCTCGGCACGAAGAGATGGATTGAGGAGAATCTTGATCACGCAGGTGAGATTCCAGCCTGTGATTGTGCAGATTGTGAGCAGGAAATTAAACCAAAAAAATAATAATAATGATAAATCACCATTAAGGTTTTAATAAAGCCCAACCGTTCTCCTTCTCAGAGTCCAGCCTGCTTCACGACAACGTGGCATTTGTCTTGTGCTTGGACACGCTGGCCAAAGGTGATGACTTTTACATCCACGTGTCTCGCCCTCCGAAGCCCGACACTCCGATGTACTCCTTCATTGAGCAGCTGGAGGAGGTAACCGCTCTTATTGTGATGGTGCGGAGAAAGCGGTAAACATGTCTTGTCGGTATTAATGGTGTTGTGTGGTTTCACCGCGTGTTTACCCCCCAGGTGGTTTCCTCCAGATTCCCCTGGGTGAAGGTGGGATTGGTGCACAAAAAGATCAATCTTGTTGAGTCGACGGTGGCCTGGGAGCACGAGCGCTACAGCCTGCGGAGGATCCAGGGCTTCACTCTGTCTCACGTGGAAGATCCCAAGTCTGAACTTCGTGGGTCTATGCTGGATACGATGTATGTTTGACTTTATTTTTGTCTAAATTGGTTGGTCAGAGAATACATAGATTTTTAAAAAAAAATTATTTTGCTTTGAATTTTTTATGTATAATAATATATAAAATGTATAATAATGTATAATAATATTAATAATATATAATAATTATATATATATATATAATATAATAATATATGTATAATAATATTTATCTATGTGTAAAATAAAGATTAACACAGAAATAAGCATGGAAATATAATTCTGTCTTCTGCATATCATCTTTTAGGTCCCAAGTAGATTTTAGGAAACTTAAACGAAATGGCATTATCATAGCTGAAGCTCTGGCCCGGTACATGTACAACCTCTCAGACAAGGTGAGTAAAAACAGTCCATTTTGATTGTGTATATGTAAAAAAAGCAAAAAAACAATCATATTAATACTTTAATTTGTTGTAAAACCACATTGCTCTGTGACTTTTTGTTTTAAGGGTTCACCAAGGGATATTCAAGTTTTTAAGGGTCAGCTGGTGAGTTCCTTGTTCTCTTGCGCCGTGTGCTGCCCTCTGGTGTTCATGCATAGACATTACAGCGTGCTTGAATTTTCCAAAAGCAGATCTGAAGTATCAATAAAATGCCATGTCGATTTCAGTTATTTGTCGCCACTAAAGTGCAAATAGAAAAGTTTCATCAAGAAGCAGCTTTATAAAAAGAAAGATGAAAAACGTCTCCAAACTGACCCTGAGATAAATGTATTAGCTTTTGTATCTTTTTAGACTTAAATGACGTTAGACATTATCACGATACTTCCGTTGCGAATCCACAAATTTGTCCTCAACACAGGACTTTCAGGACAGCCGCATGTCCAGTTTGATGTCCTTTTTGACCTCTGTGCCCCGGGCTGCACAGCTGCTGCACAAGGAGCCCGGTCAGATCCAACTGGTCAACTCCTTGGAGCACGAGTTCAGGCACCACCTGCAGCAGGTCCATAGACACACCTTTCGACAGGACAAGAGGTGAAACAGGCAGCAGCTTTTTCATGCAGTGACTCAAAAGCAACACTCATGATTAACATTACCTTTTCATGCAGGGATCCTGAGATCACCTTTTTTGATCAAATGAACCAACCAGTTGTCATGTACAGGTAAACTTACCAACAATCTTAAAATGTCCTGGGACTCGACAAAAAAAACTGAACTTAAATTTAAGCCTTAAAACTTGATATGTGTCTGTGCCAAAGTGACTTGTGTGTGTGTGTGTGTGTGTGTGGAAAGTGGTTAAAGTTTCAGAAACTAATGCAAACCTTTTCCAGGGTGAAGCCAGCAGCGTTTGATCTCTTCCTGGGAGGATGCATCACTGCATATTTGGGGATTGTTTACTATTCAATACAGGTGAGTTGATATACATTTCACAAAGCGTTTCTACATACACAACAGAAATTGGATTCCTTGCATCATCCAAGTGTACTTAGGCGACGTCTGGTTGGTTTCATGTTTTTTGAAAGCTGAATACTCACTTTTCAGATTTTTTTTTTCTTTTTTATCCAGTTCACAACCATGTGGTTCTGTTGGTCTATCAGATTGTTGTAATGTGACAAAATGTAAAAAAGGGGTTTCAATATTTTGGCTAGATGTTGTTTAGCATCCAGCCGTTCAGGAGGATTAAAATAATCTCGATGCGTAACGTTTTCCACCTGTTTTCTCTTGCAGAATTTCGGGCATCTGTACGCTGGGCTCAAAGCTGCGGTGAAAACCAAGCATCAGTGACAACTTCAAGGATCCAGGCTTCATGGCTTTCTGAGCCCATGACAGATGTCTGCTTCACAGAACATTAAAGCAATCCAGCACTAAGTTTCCCACAGTAAGACAGGAAGTGTGCGTTTGCTTTGCGCTCTGTCAAATGTTCAAAGACGTGTACGTTCCTTAGAAAGGACTTCCTAGAGAGTCGTAAAAAATACGCAGATCAAGAAATAAAAGTGTTCTGTCGTCAATCCTGCCGACGGCGTGAATAACTGGGATCTGATGTCCAATCGATGAAATGCATTTTCTCTCACATTACTATGATTGCTCGACATGACATGTGTGTGTGTGTGTGTGTGTGTGTGCGCGTGCGTGTGCGGCTGAGCTTCCAGGCGAGGTTCAACCACTGCAATGGACACTCAGCCAGTTCCTGTCACAGATAACTCAGTGAGATTGCCACAGACACAATGGCCCCTGCAGTGCTCCACGAATTATTAATGCTAGTGTGACGTGCTGACAGTCATTGATTGTGGTAGAGTCCATGAATTCTGCAAGTTTTTTTTCCCCCTTCTTTTTAGTTCTGCAGCTCTTGTTCAGACCATTGAAACTTAAAAGCAGCTGAACGGCTGTCGGTGTTCGAAGCGAAGTGAGGGCTGTGTTGTTGATCGGGGCCCTCGGAGCTATGGAAGCAGGTCAAGGGCATTGACCCCAGGTATGTGAGTCTCTGCAGGGGGCTTAAAGCTCAGGGAGATTAGTGAGTGCTCAGGTGACACATAGAGAGTTGTTCTGCTTCAGCAGGGATGATCTTAACCTGTTCAAAACGGGCGAGATTCTTCACAACAGCAATAGGCTAAACCAGTTGTGTGATGTGAAAACGAGAGGATTGACTCATGCTGCAATGAGGCAAACTTTAAAATAAACAGGTGTCGTGGCACCTTAGATTCAAAGTAAATGACACGCAGCAGTGGAAAAAGATTCAGTGCATACTGCTACAACAATTAGGCAATCTTACCAAAGGTAAAAATAGAGTATAAAAGCAAAGGAGGCGGGGGAACAGATATAGGTAAGGGGCGGAGCTTGCAGGACACTGCATGACTTTCAGGCAAACTGGAGGTAAGGTGTGCATAAACAGTGAGACGGTTTCTGAAGATGGGTCCCCAGCTCTACCTCACAATGTACAAGGAGCATTTCAGATCTCCAGGCAGAGCAAAAAAAGCTGAACTTCGACCCACCTCAGCCCACCGCAGGAACAACCCTCAGCCACGGCCGGTAAGATGGACAGCCCTCCGTTTGTGCATGCATGAGCTTTATTTTGTGGTCATGCAATGATTTGTTGACTGACAGGAATAGAAAGCTATTCCTGATATGATTTCTGTTTATTTTGAAGAAATAAACATTTATTTTGAAGAAATAAACAATTCTGTTTATTTTGAAGAAATAAACAAAAGGTGAAATCGACTCTGTGGAACATTATGTACTTACAATATGTTATGTGGCTGAAAATAAAAGAAATAGACCACAGATCATCCAAAAAAGGACTTTTGTATTCCCCCAACACGTCTTTTCTTTTTAAATTTTTAATATGTCCCATAATGTTTAAGAATATGACAGATGTCTTAGTGCTTTAAGAACTTTTTTCTTTTATGACATGACAAATTGAGCTGTAAACATCAAATCAGTCGTAATGGTGACTGATCTGCATGCATTTTGTTTAGACAGAGAAACAAAATATAACATTATTATTCATTGAAACTGTTGCCGTTTTATTGCATTAAAGCCACAAACTTCAAAATGGACATCTAAAGACGGGTCATTTTCTCCTCAGTGAGTAACATTTAAAAAAAACTTTCCTAATGAACCTTAATTGGATTTCTGTCTGGACTCTGTCTGGGTTGTTTAGACACAAGGATTTGCTCTGGCCGTCTGTTTACAGCCATTGTCCTGCAGGAAGGTGAACCAGCATCAAATCTTTTGCAACCTTCAACAGGTTTCCTCCCTGGATGATCCTGTTGTCTGGTTCTTTGTCAAGTCTAACCAGCTTCCATGTCCTGTCTGGAGAAAACCATCCCCGCAACATGATGCTGCAACTGTAATGTTTTGATGTGGAGATTGAGATCTGTATTAGCAGCAGTAGTAGTAATTTTATGCCACAAACAAGATTTATTTAGAGGCCAAAAGGTTTACACTGGACTCCTAGTGTATTTTTTTCTAGTGATGTCTTTCTTTTTTCTTTCAGTAAACATCAGATTTGTGTCGTGCACAACTAATAGTCGTCCTTTCAGCAGATTCTGCTGGCTGAGTTCTTCACCTTTGTGGCTCCTCCAGAACTAAAGTGGCCTCTTGGTTGCTTCTTTGATTAATGCTCTCCTTTTAGACAGAATAAATGAATCCCAATAAAATTCAAAGAGGTTTTGTGATTGTGATATGACAAAATGCCTCGAGTACAGTGTCGATAAATATGTTTCATAAGCTGAATACCAGTGTCCAAACGAAGTTTGTGTTAAAATGAGAATTTCCTAACTTTTCCTTCTTCAGATTTCTTTGTTTCCAATTTCTATTTCCTCGCCTCCCCAGGACTTCCTGTTTCCCCGCAGTCTTCGGTCAAGCTACAGACCACCGCGCGGTCTGCTCCTTCCTTCGCCCCCCGTGGACAGCGGCCGGCCCCTTCTCCCCCCTGTGAACCACTTCTCAGTTCGCAGTCCTGCCTCGGCCTTTCCTGAAAACCCTTTAGGCAAAACAAATTCAGACAGCCCACATCACATGCCTCCTATCCAGGCCCACAAACTCCAGCTGATGGAGACTCCTGCTGCAAGTGACGGTCAGGTTCCCACCACTCAGAGGAGCCCTAATAAGTAATTATTAATCAGCTCCCCGATTCGCTTAAAGGTAACTGTAAACACATTCTGACATTGATGGATCTGCTCTGCAGGACAGCAGATTCTCAGAGGAATGTCAATCCACTCTCAGCACGACAACTCAGGCAAGTAAACAACCTTTGAACTGAAGTGATGCCGTTTTAAGACACACAGTCCCTTGCGTGTTTGTACTTTTTCGCCATATTGGATTTTGTGTCGTAGACCAACACAAAGCAGAGTATAACTGAAGTGAAAATACATTTTGTTACAAATAAAACATCTACACTAAATCATGATGCTGTTGGTTCACTACGGTCTCTGAGGTCTTCAGATAATGTGATTCAATTACACAATCAGAGTCCTGTGACTTCAGTGGACAAGTCAGTGCACTGGATTTTTGTAAAAATGTAAATACAAGCACACACCACACTGCTCGCAATGTGCGCTAAAATTGAGAGAATTTCCCTTCCACTTCGCAAGTGCCAACTATCTA
The DNA here is from genome assembly GCA_903067075.1 of Micropoecilia bifurca. NCBI lineage: Eukaryota > Metazoa > Chordata > Actinopteri > Cyprinodontiformes > Poeciliidae > Micropoecilia > Micropoecilia bifurca. The sequence continues at coordinate 15,861 of CAEGAF010094345.1, read as the reverse complement.
CTTTGTTTTGTACAATAAAAAAAACAAAGGCAATAAACAATGATGTTTTTCTTGTAGCAAATCAAGTAGCATAAATACTTTTGCAAAGTAATATTCCAGTGTATTAAAAAAAATGACAGCAAGATGTCTGCCTTGCAACAGACCACAAGCTGGAGTTCAGTTTCAAACGAGGCCACAAACAAGCAACCCTCCTGCAGCTGCAGCCGCTCCTCTCTGCTTTGCGCGGATGCCTTACAGGAAATGTTGCTCTACCAGAACTCAGGATTTTAGGTGCACATTCTCTTGCATGTATCATATTTATTTATTTTTTCATTTTTTTGGAGGAGGAGGACTTTAATATTGTTTCAGAAGTCTGACTCTGATCCTGTGCTTTGCCAACAGCGACTGCTACAGCTGCTTCCATGTAGTGAGGCCCTACCAGGCTGCTCACTACGTCATACACCCAGAGTTTGTCTCTGAAAGCCTTTATTAGGAACACCGGAGGTTTGCCCTCTTCCAAGCTGGGGAGATTCAGAAAGAGAGTCTGTTCAGCTACTTTCCTATCCTGTGCTAATTATCCACGCCACTCTTTGCAGCAGCAGCATGCAGACTTTTAAATTTCCTTTTTAAATAAGCGGCAATGTCCCTCCAAGGGTTGGCTTGTCAGGATCAAGTTGGATGAAGAGCAGTCACTTACTTGTGCTTCCATTGCATCTGAATGTTATATTGTATTCATACTTTTTCCACATTTGTGAAAAATTTCTTCCAGTATTTGTATTATTTTTGGAAATGTGAATTTTTTTTAGTAAATACATTTTTCAGTGGGACTATTGGCATAAAATTTCTCTTCACATACAAAGACGTCGAGAAAGTCGAGCTCATAATTTAAGTTGTTGGTAATAATATGAAACAAAACACTGAGTATTAAGCACCTAAAAAAACAGGCGAAAAAAGGCATACAGAGCTAAGATATGTCATTTATCTACAGGTGAAGCTTGTTACAGCTGCTATTCCAAGTGTTAAATCAGTCTGCTTTTTTTTGTGGGAAGCATTTGTTCAATTCAATCAGCTTGAATGAATCTTAAAAATATAGATATTGACATTAAGAAAAACTACCTTTTCTACCTTTAAATATTTCTGAATTACATAAAATTAACAGCAAGTGTTGTTAAAATCTGAAATTAAGTCATTGGCAAACATTAACATGCTCACTGTTTACTTTACACTTTGTTTATATAAACCTGTGAATTCTGTGTGGTCATTAAACTATTGTGTGTTGCTAAATTTAAAGCATTTCTGTAAGCGGCGCAGAATGAAATAAAGAGCATGTTCATCTCCACCTGGACTACATTTCCCTTGTGACTGTGGGCGTAGATGAAGGCGGGTCAACCCAGCGCGTTTGGGTTCCTCTCGGCCTTTTTTTTTTCTTTCAGGTTTTTTTTTTTGCTGAGGATTGTAGCAAACAGACTCCAAACCGCCGAGGAGATCGCTGCAGATCGGTAAGGGGAAAAAACAAAACTAAACAAAAAGAAAAAAAAAAACTTTTTTTCTCGAACGAACGGTAACGAAAATCTGAATTTTAATGAGAGATACTAGCATTTTAAACAGATTCTGTGCTGTTTTTCTTTACTTAACTTTCTCACAACGCCCATAAAGTCGATTTAAAAAAAACAAAAACAACGGGTAGTTCTCCCCACATTGGCTGCTAAAATAAATAGTTTATGTTGTTAATCCGTAACTCATGTTTTGGTGTCTTTAAAGAGGCATTTTCTTAATCAGTGTGTTGCTGTTACCCGTAAACATAATTATATGTGGGGAGGGGAAAAAAAAACACATCACAAGTGAAGTCCGTCGTTTTATTTCTTTCTTGTTTAATCTGTCCATTAAGTCTGTAATACTCAGCTCTTCATGTTCAGTTCTATTGACTGCGTCCATAATTAGCATGCAGGGACACGTTGAGAACAAGGAGCCCTCAGGGCTCTCTCTCTCTCTCTCTCTCTCTCTCTCTCTCTCTCTCTCTCTCTCTCTATTTCTCTCTGTCTGTCTCTCTCTGTGTGTCTCTCTCTCTCTCTCTCTCTGGCACAAACACTTGAAGTAGTGTGACTGGAGCAGCTGCACCAACTAGACCAGCACTTCTTTATGTTTCCCCTCCATGTCTGATAATGAATCAGCTGAAATGACAGATATGAGCTCACTGTAAACAAACCAACAAGACTAAAAGGGACTGTTTGGGAAAGCGTTTCTCTACAGTACGGTAAAATTATCTGAGTAAAAGATTTTGGATTGCTCATTTTGATTGGTGCTTTGTTATCTTATGTGTAAATGAAGTTATTTTTTTATTAGTTCTGCTTCATAAATTTAATCTAAATTGGCCAATAAAATGGCCTATTTCTAACAGAAGATGTATGACTTCCAATCATGGTCAAGTTTCAAGAAGTTTTCTAATTAACCCTGTCTGGGTCATCATGTGTTTTGTTCCAGCATAGCCTTTATTTTCACTTAAAACTAGAAAGAATTCGGTTCGAGAACGTTCTTGTTTTCATCTTGCGCTTGTGTTGAGCTCTGAACTCCACAGTTCTTTGGAAGCTAAGAAAAAACTTGTTGTTGTCAGACTGAATTCAAACTCAGGGTCTCCAGCTCCAGTCCTCACCACTTCATGAAGTTCTGCAGAGACCAGGCAGCGAGTAGTGAATTTGATCCAGGCGTGTCTGAGAGGGGGCTGCATCTAAAGGCTCCGTTTGGACCGTCTGTGATAGGCTGACACGTAGCAGTGTGCATAATTGTAAAGTGGATGGAAAGTTACACTATTTGCAGATTAAAATCAAGAAAATGTGTTTTACCTTGCATTTTTCGAATCGGGAGCCTCCACCCCTATCTCAAATCTTTTGCAATTCCTAACAGGTTTTCCTCTAGGTGTGACCTTTATTTATCTCCGTCCGTTTCTCCTTTGTCGTCCCTGCTGAAGAGAAGTGTCGCCTCAGCATCTTCCTGTAGCCGCCGCGTGTTTGAGTGTCTGCAGCAGCTCCTGAGTTTACTTTTTTCCTGCTTCTTTTAAAACCTCCTTGATTTGCCGTTTTCAAAACACAAATTGCTTCCCTCTCACTTTAATTACGCACTAAACTATGCGTGGGTCATAAAATTCCAATAAATCTCTCGTGAGTTTTTCAGTTTCACTGTATTCCCTGGACTTTTTTTTAATGTTCTGCTGGCAGTACAGAACATTCAGTCAGGGAGAACTTAACCACCTTCACTCCTCTGTGTTTTCATATTCAGTCTGTCCTGATTAACTGCGTGTCAAACCAAGTTACTCAATAGATGTTGCTGTTTGATTTGCTGTGAGAAACAGTCACATTTGCATAAAACTGGTAATGTAGGGTTTTTTTTGTTGTTCTTTCAAGCGTCAGCCTGTGTTGACACATTTGACTTGCAGCGATCCAGGTTGTGTCCAGTTTGCCTAATCAGGAGTGAAACAGCACAGCGTTCAGTATTCCTATCTTGCCTCATTGGCCTTTGCAAGGCTTTAAGGCTAAAATCCCTCTTTTCTGCTTCTTTACACTTCATTCCATACAAATGAGTTGTTGTCAATTGAACCCATGTGTTAGAATTACTTCCAGCAGCATCCACTTTGTCTCTTTAGGGCCAATTTGACAAAGATTTGTTTTCTTAAATCTCCAATACATTGTTAAAGTTTACAACCTGGCAGCCTAATACCTTCAAGAGCTGTGAAATCACTTTGTTCAGCAATGCAGAGCATGTTACAAGCCAGAGCTTGAAGTGCATTGAGTCGGTATATAAAAAGAAAAGTAGAGCATGTTTTTCTCTTTTTTGTGTGTGTGTACTTCACATTTTTCCTGGAATTTTCAGATGGTTGAGTTAAAAAATACCCTCTGTTATCTTGTTTCCCCGACAAACTGCAAACAGACGTGACAAGCCTAAAGTCCAACCGCAGGCTCAACATTTTCGATGATCTGCACAACATCACCTCAGGGATTTGGCCTCTGAAAAACACGAGCCATGTACCAAGTGGTGCCCGGCGGCGCCGGGGGCACGATTACAGATGTTATCCCCAAGCAGAAGCACACCAAGGATTCTCGACCCTTGGTTGGAGCTGGAGTCATCGGCCTGTTTCTGGTCATCGCGGCCGTGACTGCCTGGTGTTACTACATAGCCTCGCTGCGCAAAGCTGAGCTGCTGAAGACTCAGCTGCTGGATCTCAATAAGGACGGCTACATTATCCGCAACCAGGGAGGGTCCATTGTTTTCAGAATGGATTTCAGGTTGGTAATTTTTTAAAAATGTGTCTGTGTGTATATATTTATACGAGTACAATTTGCTGAGGTACATAGGTTGTACCTCAGTAAGTTAGATTATCTGAAAATCTGTTTTATTAGATTCAAAAAGCTAAGCTTATAAATAATCCACACCTTTGCCCAAAATGTTAAAATAAAAATGCTTCCTTTTTCTTATGAAATGATTGAGACGCTTATCTTTTCCTGACATAGTATAGATGATCTCAAAAGTTTACTAACTGATTTCTTCCAAACATATACGGAAGCTGAAACAGTAGTAAAAAGAGATACTATGGCTTACAGCTAAAGAGAATAATTGACCCAGTTCCCCAGTAAAGTCTAATATCACAAAAGACCATTTAATACACAGATGTTATATTATGACATACACAACCTTGGGAGAAGTTGCTAAACTTGTCTGTAGTCCAGCAGACATTCACTGACACCCTGTATGAGGATGAGGGGGGGAGTTGGTGTTTTTGATGACTATCTTAGTCACCAAAAATCCCAAACTCTCAATTAACAATGAAAACAACTTTAAAACAGAATAGCCAGAAATGTATTTCCATGTACTCTACAAGATATGACGAGAGTACTTGGCTGAACTGAATGTTATGTTTTCAGTATCACAATTTGAAATGAATTACCAATAGAAGTAAACTTTAATGATCTTCCTATTTATTGCAATTATCATTAGTGTTTTTGTTATCAACAAAGGACTGAAATTCAAATAACTTTTTAATCTTGACAGATCAGGGACCCTGGACTTGGACTCTTGCTCCAAGGAAGAGGAAATTCTTCGTTGTGGTCGGACCACTGACAGGAAGCTTAAGTTTTTCATAAAGACAGTGCGGCCCAAGGACACTGTGCAGTGCTACCGTGTCCGCTGGGAAGAACTGGTTCCCAACATTCCTGTTGAGCATGCCATGACTTACAAGTTTGCGCACTGGTATGGGGGAGCAGTGTCAGCAATTCAGCACTGGCCTATTTCTATTTCAGGCCAACAGGCTCCCAAACCCTTTGTCACGAGCGATATCTACTCAAACCGGGAAGAATTTGGAGGAATCTTGGAAAGTTACTGGTTGTCATCCAACGCCACGGCCATCAAGATCAACAACTCTGTGCCTTTTCACCTTGGCTGGAATGACACGGAAAAAACCATGTACTTCCAAGCGAGGTATCATGATTCCCCTTTCAAGCCAAACCCGGGTGAGGCTCCTTGTGCTGAACTGAGCTACAGAGTTTGCGTAGGTCTGGATGTGACTTCCATACACAAGTACATGGTTCGGAGATACTTCAACAAACCATACAAAGTGCCTGCCAAAGTCATGTTTGAGCATCCCATTTGGTCGACTTGGGCTATATATAAGCGTGACATTGATCAAGAAAAACTTTTGACGTATGCTGCCAACATTCGCAAGTACAATTTTAACTGTAGTCATCTGGAACTCGACGACCGCTACACAAAACGCTACGGGGATTTCGAGTTTGACCCAGTCAAGTTCCCTAATGCGTCTGAAATGTTCCAAAAGTTAAAATCGGATGGATTTCTGGTGTCTCTATGGATCCATCCTTTTGTTAACTATGACTCTGAAAATTTCCATCCTCTAGTAGAGCGAGGGCTGTTTGTCCGAGAGCCAACAGGACGGCTGCCTGCGTTGGTTCATTGGTGGAATGGCATTGGCGGCATTTTGGACTTCACCAATCCAGAGGCCCGAGAATGGTTTGCTTCCCAGCTACGTTCACTGCGCTCAAAGTACGGGGTGTCGTCTTTTAAATTTGATGCAGGGGAGACGAGCTACTTGCCTTGGAAATTTAGCACAAAGAATCACATTCGCGACCCCAGTTTTTTCACAAGGCGCTACACAGAGATGGCTGTTCACTACAATGATCGAGCTGAGTTGCGCAGTGGTTACCAGTCCCAGAACATATCCTGCTTCTTCAGACCGACTGACAGAGATTCTGTGTGGGGTTATGAGCTGGGCCTCAAATCTCTCATCCCCACAGTGCTGACCATCAGCATCCTTGGGTATCAGTTCATCCTGCCGGACATGATCGGGGGCAACGCCTACGTGAACTACACAAGCGGAGATCGGGCATTACCTGATCGAGAGCTGTACATCCGCTGGCTGGAGCTGTCTGCCTTCATGCCTTCTATGCAGTTTTCTATACCTCCATGGGAATACGATAACGAAGTGGTGGAAATTGCTCGGAAGTACACAGCCATTCACAAAAGCATTGTGGCGCCGCGGGTCCTCGAGCTGGCAGGGGAGGTTTTGGACACCGGGGACCCGATCATACGGCCACTGTGGTGGATTGCCACTGGGGATGAGAGGGCCTATAAAATTGATTCCCAGTTCCTGATCGGGGACGACCTAATGGTAGCTCCAGTTTTAGAGCCTGGAAAGCAAGAACGAGACATATATCTACCCGCTGGGCACTGGAGAAGCTACAAGGGGGAACGATTCGACCTCAAGGAGCCGCTGCACCTCACAGATTATCCGGTGGACCTGGACGAAATTGCCTACTTTCTTTGGGTTTAGTGAGAAAGAAAGTGAAAGACTTTATTATCTCATGCACCCATTTCCCTCCTTTTGTGCCTTTCAAAGAGATTCAAACACCTTGAACCTTTTTCATATTTTGTCACTCTACAAGCATAAAAGTCAACGTATTTTCATGAACCTTTAGGTGTTGATTTCCCACAAAGTATTATGTGATCTAACGTGAAGTAAAAGGATGCATGGCTTTAAAAAAAAATTCTGCAGCTGGAAGTGTAATTTAGTTTTTGTTTACTTGCTTTTCACATCTAGAGACTGAAATGTTTCTCCATTGGTCTTTGCAAAATAACAACTTAATCAGATTTGAAATAGAGCCTCCTGGCACAAATTCTCATTTCTACGTAGGTCTGGATTTTGGGTAATTTTTAGACATGAATGTCTAAAGCATTTCAATGTATGTTTTGGTTCAGGGTATCCTAAATGACTTGTGTGAAACTTCCAACATTACATCATATTTCTTTCCTTCAGCAATGACTTTCTTGCTGTTGCTGCCTCGTAAAGTCTAGTTAGTAGAGGGCATAACAATTTTTATGAAAATCTTCTAGAATTGAGTTTTTGATCTGTGCAACTTCTTGACTACTTTTCAGATTAATGATCAACTTTCCTGGCCTGTTTGTTTAGCCATGTCTTGTTTGTTTAGCCATGTTTTTCTATTTTTAGATCACAGATTGAACAGCCCTCTGTGAGATCCTCACAGCTACGGACAGTTTTGTAAGCCAAATCTACTATAAGCTTATCAGCAAGTTTATTGTTGTGTTCTTTGGTCTTTATGTTGTTGTTTGCTCCCTTATGTTCTTCAACAAATTGCCTTCAAAGAACACCTAGATTTATTCATACAAATTGACACAGTGGTTTCTCAATGCAATTGGTTGCCCTGGATTTTCTTAAGCAACATCAGAGTAAAATAAGCTGCAAGAGAAACGTTTCAGAGTTGTGAAATATCTTGAAAGCCATGCATCTCTCGTCAACCTTTTCACAATTACATTGTGTCGTGCAGCAAAAATCCCTATAAATACATTGTGGTTTGTGGTTGTAATGTGACAAAATGTGAAAAAGATTAAGGGGTTTCTATAGTTTGGCACTGTGTATGTATAGCAGGTGACATGATGTGAAATGTAGGAAAGTTCACCTTCCCTAAAATAACTGTGAACAGGAATTTAATTTGTGAAATTGTAGCAGATATGAAGAGCTTGGTCTTTATTTGAATTGTTTTTTTGCCACTTTTTTTAAAAATAGAAATCTGTTATCTGCACTGGCCACTTTATACCATTCTGCCTTACCAAAAGAACTAAGAACACATTTAAATCTCTGTATAATCTCAAGCTCACTGAATAACCAGGCAGAATCCAGATTTTAAATATTTAGCGCTGCTTCATGTCTCATATTAAACATGTAGTAAAGAGGGAATATATAAGCCAATAATTGTTTGCCATAAAGCTATTTTCTCAGAACCATTAGGCAGATTGTACGCTACATGATAATATCCTGTTCTCCTGCGACGCTAATGACTTCTCCTCTTGTCGTTTGTTGATTCTTATCAGGAAGCCAGGTTTAATGCTCCAGCTATCAGGACAAGAAGCCGCAGGTTTAATCATTACATTGCTCTCACTGTGTAACATGGTGCCTTGTAACACGTTTTAGACAAGTAGAAGACATTTTAAATATTTAATGCTTTCCCTCAGGTAAGGGCTTTCTCAGGCTTTGTTCTGTTTAATGTGTGTAACTTTTATTAATGCTTTCAAAAAGGCTAGGAACAATTTAATGTGGTATATATACGGATGGCCGTAACTGGAATCCTAAGTGTTTATTCAGCTTTTTATCAATTAAATGATAAATAATTATAATTTTGTAAGTCAATAGCTTAGCTGACCTGGATTCCCAGCATAAATGGTACAACATATTCTTGCCATATTCCTTTAATGTAATGTTTATGTATGCTTTTCAATATGTTGCTTCAAGCTGCTTGTTTTCCCCGTTCCTTTTTATATCATCAGTTGTTGCAATACAAGCTTTTTTTAATAGGGTTTTTTGGCAACTAAAGACGAAACAGATATCAATCATTTGATTCAAGATCGGAGCTTCAGACAGATGCGTTCCTCTGACATCTCAGATACCTAATAATACCTCCTCTGTTTCTCCCCACCCAAAAATAAACAAGACGAATACTGTGAACAAGTGCCAACTTCATTTGTGCTTCACATGTTCAGACACACATAAAATGACACAATTCAAGGACTCCTTAATGACAGGACTTTTATTATACTTGTTTTTGATAGCCTTTTAAAAAATTGTTAGTGAATTCTTGTTCCTTTTTGAAGCTGAAATAAAATATGACATTGAAATTTAAGACCAAGGCCTGACCCACTCCTCTCTCTATTAATGTGTGAATTGACCCTTTTTGAAATATTGTATATTAATGCTCTGTGCCTTTGATCCATAAAGTGGTGCTAACCTGACTTGAGCCTTCAGCTTGCTGCTTTCACTCAGACCTCTGTGTTTTGTTTTTGTCCTTTGACATCTTGTCAAGAAAACATCGCTACGTATTTATAGCAGCTCTCGCTTAGCATCTGTGCCAGGCTCGTCTTTGACACTATTTCTGTTTTATGGCTCAACTGACAGGTCTGGCTATTTTTGCTTTTGATTTTTTGAGCTCAGTATGTGCCTTTGGTGTTTAATTTTTTTTAATATATGTGTTTGGGTGGGACTAAAAATCTGCATTCATTCTAATGTGATTATTTTACTAGTGTATTAAAAGAATTATGAGACCATCGTTTTTGTTTGCATTTAATCCCTTATTATTTTCTTTTACAGAAGTACATTGTTTCACAGGTGCATCTTAAAAAAATACAAGAAAGACAATGTTAATGTATTTAAATGATTTAACACTAAAGTTATATATTTTGGGTTTTGTTGAGATAATTTTTAGGATTATGGATAGCGGCAGAATAAATCTTTAAGTCAGCATTTCAGAAAAGTAGATTAAATGTTTTCTTGAAAATTATGTCCTGGCATACTTGGTGCATTTCAACAAAATTAGAGTATTATTTAAAAGTTCATGTATTTCCGTGTTGTATACAGTCATACATGCTGAAACTGATTTACGCTTTATTGTTAAACGTATTGTCTTAGTATTATCCAGCTTTCGTTGACCCAGCGTTGTCATTTTACATGGCCTACAACTTCACTTGTGCTTTGCTGTAACGAAAGAACGAACATTTATTGCAGAGGCGACATTATATGATGGCATCATGCTGGAACTGACTGAGCTCCCAAGACTGACTTGTTCTTTTACAAACGTTTGCAGACCGAACTGTCTGAATTAAGAATGTAGGGAATAACTTTGAAGAACATGGTCACACTTCTCTAATAAATGATCTTAAATTTGTCTAATGCTTTACATGAAACTGTATTTCGAGTTTTCCGTTGCCGCCAGCCATAATTTTAAAAAGGAGCTAAAGATGAACGCTTGAAATGCATCCATGTACCTGTAAAGACCCACTATTTGATTTAAATTACGGAAATAAATTTACTTTCTGATGATGATGTAGTTTACAGAGATTGACCTGTAAACTTTGCAGATTGTACATACATAGCCACAAACAGAAATCATCCAGGTCCAAACGCTAACCCCTGACGGTTCTCACAATCAAGGCATGTTCTAAATTGTGACGCTGCTTTAAATTATCATGACATGAGCACATAAATACAAAAACCGATCAGTGGGACATGCAGTCTAAATCAGCCAGCTGTCCTTGCCATCACTGAGACACAAACCACCTATAACCTCTCCTGCGTCTGCAAGGCATGAAAAATAATGAGCCAGTTGGTCCCATATTGAAAGAGACGCCCTTGAGGGACATCTCCAACTTTTCTTCTTTTTTTTTATACCAGACTCATCATGGGGCAATAATGACAAGGTGATGAAACAATAATGCAGGTTATTTGGAGACTTTGTTGAGATCAATAAATCATCTGGTAGTTCATGATGTGAGGCCAGAGAGCAAGTGATATCAAAGTGCATGACCAGGCACTGAGAATTAAAAAAAAAAAAACAGGGGAGGAGGGACAAACTCAGAGGCTGTGGAAACAATATTTTTTCAGTTGCGTCATTAAACTTGGTTGTTCAAAAGTCGGCTCAAACAGTCTGGCATCTCCATTTCTCAAAGCTGCAGTCAATCTTTCATATGTTTGGGGAATTTATTCCATTTCGCAGAGCTGGGATATGGTTAAGAACTAGTTCACTTTATCTGCAGATGCCTCATCTGTCTTCAGAATTGATCTTGACTTGCAGCCTGTGTGGGGAGGACATACATTCATTGATTAGCTGTCCGTGTGCTGCTGGGATCGATATTATTTGTTGGTGTGCTTTCTGCAGTCACATTGTTTGCTTCTGTCCATCTTTTCACAGGCAGAGCAAATAATTTATGTAGGATCAAAGTTTCTGTGCGAACTACGAACATTGCTTACAGAGAGAAAGAGGTTTTTGCCTTCACTAATTAAACATCGTGACTAATTCTCTAAGCTTTTCTAAATATCTCACAGATTTAATGCAAAACATGATTAATGAGTTATTTTTGCTGACAGTAGACGTATTTGGGGGGAATTATTCAACTTTTAAAGATTCATATCTCCAGGTTTTTGAATTTCCAAAACTAACCAGAGATATTAAGTAAAAAAAAAAAGTTCTGTGACCGAACTTGCAGAGCTGCAGTTGCCCAGCAGGGTGCAGTGTAGCTTCACTCTTTAATTCCTTGGCTGACATGTTAGTGGACCGCAGCCCAGATGTTGTCCACACACACACACACACACACACACACACACACACACACACACACACACACACACACACACACACACACACACACTTGCACACACACAGATGCTTTCGCCAAACAGGACACATAACTGGCAGAGCCCTTCCCCTCTTCCCTCTCCACCTGTGAGCCCACCTGCATGTCCATCTGCAGAGCAGAGATGCCAGTTGTTCTGGTTAGGAGCCACTGTGTCTCAAGTCCACATCCTCAATAAAAGACTTCTGTCTGAGAGCGTCTTCAGTCTGTCCTGCATGACGACGCAGGCCTGTCGTGCAGAGAACCAGGTAGTGGAAAAGGTAAACTTAACGTTGCCGAGTCGCAAGAAGAACATGGCTGGTGTACCTATGCGCTTAAGGTCACGGCGTTAATGTGACGTAAACAAGAAATCAAAAGGAAAGCCTTTTGGGGTTCTGTTTCTGAAGTCCAGCTAAATTGATCTGGAGTTGAGCAAAAACACAATCAAAAATAAGCACATTATTTATCTATTAGTAGAACTTTACTTTCAGGCAAACGTAAGAGAGTAGACGACACATAAAGACAAACATGCTCCAATTTTATGGAGGGGGGGAATCCAGCTTCTTCAAATTAAATGCAGACAGGGCATTTACCATGAAACACCACAGGGGAAATAAATCCTCTCTGCACCATCTTGTGTGAAGAGAGAATCTTTGTCCTTAACCCAAGATTTTCCCTCCGTAACTGGAATGACCTCGCATCTGGCGTTGCCATGGCTTGTCTGACAGGAATGCGTCTGTCCTCGGTAGGTAACAAATGAACCCAGCACTCCAGAGACTCGTCTCACAACTGTTTATCTTTTTCACCTGTCTGTTCGGCGCGCTGCATCACGCTGACACTCCTGCGCAGCCTTTGTGGATTTGCCGAGCGCACGGCCCTGCCATTAGGGCGGCGTACTCAGAGGAGAATGTTCTAACTTTTAGACTGAGCTTTGCAGAACTCCTGGAACATAAAAGATCTTAAAAATAAATCATCCTTTTGTTGCTGCGGCATTAGCTAACACTTTGAGAAAGATAAATTACAGTCATCATCTATATAATATTCAACTCCTATCACAAATCTTCCCTAAGGACTGAGACGGTCAGAGAAGACATTTCAGTGTTAGTTTGGCCATAAGTTTAGGTGATGAGGTCAGTGATATCATTGATGATGACAATGCATTATTAGCTAAGTATTCAAATTAGACCAATTTTTAATTTATTCTTTTGAATCTTATTTTTTAAAGAAACTTCTGAACCAGGCTTGCAGCATTATACATTCTCCAATATATTTGTTTATTTCCAATGGAAATAAACAAATACGCTTGGAGTCCTTGTGGTCAAAAGGTCTGGCTGCTATATTCTCACCTGGCTAAAGCAGAAAACTCCACTAATAGTTTTCATAAAAATCTGTTTGACGTGGGATGAGAAAGAAGCCCGTTTCCTGGCATGGCTCTCAAACAACTGTTAGGTATAAATATACTGTATAAAGCTTGTTATAAATACTTAGTGGCACTAGGGCGTCACTCTGCTGCAGCTCTCTGAGACGGCTTCATGTTTTTTTCCGTTTGTGGGGCTTTCACTGTAGTTCACAAAGCCTTAGCCTTAGACTTTGTGGCCCTTTTCAGACTATTAATGTTTGATGACGGTTTCTCGTTGGTTCTCAATTTTCCTTAGCTTTTTGAGACCTTATAACGTAGGACATTTTCTCTTTATCTCTGGAAATAATCGGGTTGGGGTGTCAAGTAAAACTTGATCAAGCTTTTGAGAAAAAAAAAGTGGTCAATCATAGTTAACTCATGATTAAAGTCGGGGCTGTTAAAGTTCATGTTGCTTATGAAGCATTTTGTTTTTCTTGATACACAAAATCGGCATCTGAAGACTGCTTTTTATATTTACTCTGGGTATATTTGTCAAACAATACAATTAGTCTGATGAGATGAAACCTTTTAACGTGACAAAAGAGCAAAAACAGAAGAAATTTGCAAGAGAAACAATATTCTTGAAAAAATTGTTAATACATTTCTGGCTACGTGAGAAACCGATGCTCCAATTTCTTTGATTTATAAAATCATCAGTCAATTTCATACATATTACAATACGATCCTGGCCATCAGTCAGCGCCATAACTAAGGACCAGAAGGTGAGACTGATGTGATCTTGAGAGGCTGGTGAAGGCACACGACCATAGGGTGGTAATTCTGCTTTACTGTTGTTGGAAACAGCAGCAGTAAAGCTGTCTAAGATCTACAGTTTACAGTAATGTGTTGTAGTATATTATAATGTAATGAAATCTGAGGAAACGGCAACAGAGAAAATTTGTTCCCACAAAGTGCAAGTGCAGACTTTGTGAAGGCAGCATGCAGGATGCTCCCCATGTGGCCCGGAAAAGGTAAGAGGTCGAACAAAATTTCAGCCACCTGAGAGCAGATGCATAATTGAAACGCGGCGTTTCGCACAAGGCTGTTTGATGGATACTGTTTTAGAACACTCCTGTCCTCTCGTCCTCGTGGGGTTTTTACCTGGGGACAAGCCTGGGGAGAGGGGAAGGTGCTTGGGTGGCTCATCTGGGTTTTAGGAGGGAAATTGGTGCTATCCATCAAACACTGCGTTTAACAAATGCTAACGTAGGCCTGGCCAACAAAGGACTCGGATAACTGGGAAACATGTTAGGTGCAGGGACTGCTGAGGGTCTATCAATCAGCCAGTCAGTTCCTTTATTTAACAAGCGAGGGCCACGGACCCCGAGGGCCACACTTCATATTCTGGCTGGTTGGCCATGCAGTTTTGCCTTGTAAAAAGAAGAGGGGAGGCGGGGGGAGGAAAAGAGGAATGAAAAGAGGGAGGAATGAGGGGTACATAAGGTGGGAGCGTGATGGAGGTGCAGGAAGGTTTGGCCTGTGTCCCCTGCTGCGCTGGCGTGCTTCATCTTCTCAGTGCACAGGGCTGGAACTGTTGCTTGATGGGATTTTCAGCCCCGTGGCCTCCGCCGTCCCAGCATCCATCTGGAGGGCTGCCGTGTGCACAGCGGAGAGCCAGCCACTCAGCAGAACAGCCATAAAGAACAACCCGCAGGCCAGGCATCGCCACTGATCTGAGGCTCGCGGCTGTGCTCGGCGGACAGGCCAGCACTCTGTGGCACAGCGTCCTGTCAGGGACATGAGCCGATCCCTGAGCTGCCGTGGAACAGAAGACGCGCTCCGAGAGGCTGCAGCCTGCATCCAACCACTGACTCCTTCTAAGCTCCGAGTACTGGAGAGGAGGCTTCGTTGTTTAGCACAGAGAGGACGGCCTCTCTGTCTGTGCTCATCTGTCACACTTAAGAAGGACGCTCAGAGCTTGGCAGCATTTAAGCAGCATGAGAGTCTACTATTTTGTCAGAAAGTTTTTTTACTGTCTTTCAGTTTCTGGTCTAGTTAAAAAATGCTCCATTTATGTTCAATACACTCTGAAAGCACAGTTTGGGTAATTCTGCACTTGTCCAGTCCTTTGGTGGGTTTAACTTGACAGGTTTAAGTTGACAGGTTTAAGTTGACAGGTTTGACTTGGCATCCCCGTCCATTTTGTTAACACAACTTATTTCTAACATTAATGAGACAATTTTAATGCAGAATTGAACTATCCTAGCAACAAGGTCCCAGACCTGAGTTTTGACCAGGGCTTTTCATTTCATTGTTTTGTCTCTAGGTACTCCAGTTTCCGTCCACCATCCAAAACCATTCTGTGTTGCCCCTTTCTATAAATGGTAAATAGCCTGGATAGCGTTTTATCCAGTCCAGAGGACCTAAAAGCACTTCATACTACATCCAGTCCTTCACCTGTCCCCACACAAATTCACACACTGATGGTGGAAAGCTACTAGACTGTCTGACAGAGGTGAGGCTGCAATGCACCGGCGCCACCAGGCACGGCGCAAGGATAGAGCTGGAGCTCAAACCAGCAAAACCCACCAATTATGGGGCAAAATCTATTCACAGTCACACTGAGAAAGCTGTTAAGGACAAGCAGAAGGTCCAGAACATGGATGAGTGAAAAATTTACTAACCAAGGTTCTGAATTTGTCTTTACCTCACATTCTTTGGTAGAGTTAATAAACAGTAAGGACTTCATTATGTAAACATTAGATTGGCAATCAGCTATCAGCTAACATTTCTTTACCTCACATTCTTTGGTAGAGTTAATAAACAGTAAGGACTTCATTATGTAAACATTAGATTGGCAATCAGCT
>CAEGAF010094337.1:0-11448 GCA_903067075.1 Micropoecilia bifurca | reverse complement strand
GTTTTCAGAGGAAAGTCCAGAACATCTTCAGATTGAGCCACAACATCAGGAAAGCAGTGATGTTGAAGAAGAGGATGATTCCTTTGGTTCATTTCCTAATCTAGTAATACAGTTTTAATAACTGAGTAGAAATACAATTCAAACGGAAACTTTATTTGGTTCAGATTGTTGACATTTTTCCAGCCGTTTCCCTTCAGTCCAGCAGGGGGCAGTAAGGCGCTCACAGCCACCGCTGGCCGTTAGCATGGTTAGCATCCTGCTAGCAGCCGTGTCCAGGTGCGTAGTGAGTCTGCGCAGAAACAATGTGTTCCGTTGAGTTTATCAGACAGACGAACTGCTGGACCAGAGCTGGAGACCCGAACCGAGCCGAACCGAGCCGCACCCCGCAGGCAGGTCCGGCTGGGCAGAACCAGGTTCTGCTTCATCACAGGGTGGCTCTGATGGAAACGGAACCAGAACCAGAGAACGTTCTGCTCCCGGGTCCCTCTATGGATTCATGAACTGAACCGAATCTGGACCTTCTCACCAGTCCGGTACCAGGATAGCTGGTACCAGGATTCTGGGTCAGTCAGAACCGCCTCTGTTGAGCAGAACATCAGAACCACACCGGACCGAACCGGACCTCCAGAACCTCCAGAACCCGACCTCTGCCCGGTTCTGCTGGTTCTGGACGGGTCACCGGTCCGTTTCTAGAGCCAGAACCACAGCAGAACTTTGGCTCCAGATATAATGAAATGGTGACGTCATATTTACTGATATTTGATCCTAAAATCGGACTAATTCTGATATTTAAGCAAAAATATTAATGATGACTTTCTAACAACTTGAGATCCAGAGACACTGAACATTAAATTAGAATCAAATGTAGACGACAGACAGCAGCGTCTGGACAGTAATAAGGTTTTAAAGATGTTCAGCTCTGATGTCTTATGACAAGAAAAAAAACATTGAGATAAAAACTCTTTTTTACTCCATGGCAACACAGAGAACATAAAACCTTCAATTAAGATTCACTGTTGCCACGATCAACTAGTTAATGAAGTGAAGAAAAATATTATCTGAAATGTTATTGTTGCTGTCAGATTTCTTGTAAACATTATTGGTCACATTGAAACCATTAGATGGATAAAACCATAAAACACATGAATTCATGATCTAAAACCAGTTTGTACTGTTCCGTGGAGCCCAGTGTCTCATTAATCCACCATATTAAGATCATGACTTATTAAAACAGACCAAATGTGACTCTGACCTCAGATGGTTTTAGTTTTTCATTATCTTCTCTGTTCTCCTCTGATCTCTGCTTCTCCTCCAGGTCTCCACCTGCAGGCTGGTTCTGGACGGGATGAGCTCCGGTCTGGACCCGGCGGAACCAGAACTCCCACAGATTACAGAAGAACCGGAGGAATCGGAGCCTGAGCTGGACAGAGATGAATATGTAGAAGTTTGCATCAGCGAGGATGAGGAGGAACTGAAGCAGGAAACGGACCCAGGAGAACCAGAACCAGAACCAGAGCAGAACCAGGCCGGGTCCCAAAGCTGGGCTGAAGCTGAGAAGGTGGATCAGAACGGAGGTGATGAGGAAGCAGAGGAGGAACCTGACAGTGTAGGACCGTCTGCCAGGTCTGGGTCTGGTTCTGGTTCCGACCCGGATAGAAACTCCTGTCAGTGCGACGTGTGTGGAAAACGTTTCACTCAGAGCTACAACATGACGGCGGATCCACAGCGGCGAGCGACCGCACGGCTGCCGGGTCTGTGGGAAGAACTTCACCAAACACGGCAACACGCTGGTCCACATCCGGACCCAGACGGGTCAGAACCCGTACGGCTGTCAACACGCTGGTCCACATCCGGACCCAGACGGGTCAGAACCCGTACGGCTGTCAACACGCTGGTCCACATCCGGACCCAGACGGGTCAGAACCCGTACGGCTGTCAACACGCTGGTCCACATCCGGACCCAGACGGGTCAGAACCCGTACGCCTGTCCCACCTGCAGCCGGCGCTTCGGCCAGCGCAGCAACCTCAGCTTCCACATGAGGATCCACCTGGGAGAGAAACCCTTCGCCTGCAGCGCCTGTGGGAGGAGCTTCACGTCCAGCGGCCACCTGACCGTCCACCGCCGGACCCACAGCGGGGAGAAGCCGTACAGCTGCTGCGTCTGTGGGAGGAGCTTCAGCGAGAACCGCAGCCTGGCGGGCCACATGGCCACACACACCGGGGAGCGGCCATTTTCCTGCAAAGTCTGCCAGAAGGGCTTCACTCAGAGTGGCAAGCTAGCAGCTCACATGAGGCAACACAGAGAAGAGAAGGTTTAAGTTCACCTGCTGATTTTATTCAGAAGAAGAAGAAGAAGAAACTGGGAAGGATTAAGTCACTGTATTTGTAGCAGCATAAAAAACCTTTCAGGGAATAAATTTGGTCGGTGTTGAGTCATATTTAGGGCTTCTGTCGAAATTCAAGGAAATTCAAAGTCTAGTTCTGGTGTGTTGAGCAACAGAAGGTAACTGAGCCTCCGGTCACAGTAACTCCTGGCTCGTTTAGCGCTGGACCTGCTGGGCGGTTCCACTGCAGACTCTCCCTGAACGTCTCAGCAGCTCTGGGTTGAAATGTGATCGGTCAGGAGTTTGTGGATGTGTTTTATGTAGAAATGCGCTCAGACAGCCGTACTGATATTCCACTAGTTTGCTGTCTGGCTTGTGTATCTGAATACATGTGTAGCCGGGACATTTTGTCCCCAGATGTATGTTCCTGCTCTCTCTATGGAAGACGCTGAGTGAGCTGAGTCTCTATGGAGGCAGGTAATCAGCACTCAGACCTAGAGCAGGTAGATCGTCGAGGAGATCAGAGGTTTGATCCTTAACTCTGGTGTTGAGAGGTTGGTTTTGTTTCTGATTCCCCCCCTTCATTTTTCAAGGCCACGTCCGTTTTAGAGGAAGTGACACACAGAGCGCCGTTGACTGATTTCACTTCTGAGGAGGTAAAAGCCGCTTATTATTGTATTGATTAAAATTAGTGGTGAGCCGATCGCAGGGGACAGTTAGGACAATTCCAAGGGCCCCTGACCAGCAGGGGGCCATCCACACTTTTTTTTTGGATGATAGAGATTTAAAAAATGGGGTCCTGTCAATTACAAAATCAATCATATTGTGTTTTCTAAAATTGTTTTCAGCAGTAAAAATAAACGTTGCCCCTCCTGCACATCTACATTCGCCCTGAATCCCCTGGATCTGCATGAAATGGTTCAGTCCTGCTTGGCGGCGACGTTTTCAGCAGCAGTCAGTACAAGACAAGAACGACTGACGCTGTTACTTCGCTGCCTAGAAAAATGATAAAATAGTTCAAAAAATAGAGAGGGGCAGAGAAAAAGGTTAAAGTGTCAATTTGTAGCCCAGTTTTAGACTGTAGACTGTGAGATAATCAACCATTTAGCATAGTTAGCTTAGCTACAAACTACTGTTGGCCTCCACTTCACTGGCATTTAATGAATTAAGGAAAGAAATTACCAACATATTCATTCATTACTTTTTAAAACTGTCATTATGTTGTGACATTATGGTATGAAAGGTAACCTGTGAAAAATATTTCCCTGCCTTCTCCCAGTGCTAGAAACAACCAGTCAGACAGGAGATTTTTAGTGCTGTCAATCACCATGTCATGTGGTGCTGCTCATCCTCTCTCCCCTGCTCTGTGCTGCAGCTAGCGCAGCCTGTTGTGAATGCTAAGTCTAGTTAGCATAGCTACCAATGACGGCAGAATAACATTTTCCTGTAATAAGCTGTTTTTCCACCATTAGCACAGTTAGCAGTGAATGAATGACGTTGATTGACAGCGCTAAGACCCTCCTCCTGCAGGTAAGCTCTGTGTCAGAGTTACAAATAGTCATCTCCTGAATAAGTTTGTCTCTCTAAGCTGGAAACAGGGTGAGATGACTCTGCCGTTCCTGGAGAAACCGGTTTCAAATAGTTCAGAGAGACTCTACTCCTTTCTTTAGGTTTCTGTTTTATGACCGACTCCTGCCTGCTTTCCGTTAAACCAGGCTGCTGCTGGGGGACGAGTTGGACTTGTCCTGAGGCTGAGACTCACTCTCTGGTTCTTTATATGAACAGGTTAAATAGCCAACAGCGTGAATGAATCCATGGTTCGTCCTTGGAGACGGAGGCCTGGGTCCTTCAGAGCAGATTCATTAGGATGCAGCCCTTTGCTGCGTCCTTGTGGAAAACGATACCAGCAGCTTATTTCCCGGTGTAGCTTATATATATATATGTATTTTTAAATTTTAATTTTATTAAACTTTGTAGGTGCGGCTTATAGTGAGGTTCGCTCTATTGTCCGGAAAATCCGATATTTATAAGCTGCACTTCTCTTTGTTCTGAAATGCATTAAACTGCAGTTGCAGCCGTTCGCCAGCAGTGGGCGCAGCAACGGCTGGTCAGCCTGACTGTCCAGAGACATGAATCATGTTTATATGTTAACAGTTCATCAAATAAAAGAACCTGATTAAAACATATGATGCTTCCCGCATGTTCATTATTTCTATAGATGCTCAGCCGTCCAGGACCAAAACGGATTTAAACGTAAATGTAACTTTTATTGAGAGTCACGTCAATAAGTCAATATTTATGAGGAATTTTATCAACGTTTTTTATAGCCTTGAACTTTTGTAAAGGTGATTGTTATATATGTGCCACTGAACCAAACTCTCATCCAAACATTTATATTTTAGTTTGACTCCATAGTTTGCATAGTGACAAAAACACATTTGATAAGCGTCACCACTTTCTAGTCATGTTTGGTCCTGCAGCTTGAACACAATAAAAACTTTTTAAACCACATTTTACGTCACATGTTACTGTAACTTTACTGGTTCTAAAGGAAATGAGCGCAAATCCAGACTCGTTTCGGACTCTGGTGTCTTATCCGGTTCGACCAGCAGGGGGCGCCACATTCCTCTGAGGCCCAGATAAACTAAAACCCGCTTCATTAGTTGGGAATAAAACCAGTCCGAACCGGACCTGTTGGGTCTCTGGGTTCCAGTAAAACTCGGGTAATAATAAAATATAACGGTTTTCTTGCATGCTTTAGTTTTTCTGCTTTAAATCTCCGTTTTTCTCAACATTTTCGTCCTGGATCATTTGCTTTTATTGTGAAACTCTGATCGGAAATGACGCCTCCCTCTTTAATCCCTATCCGCCGAGCCTTCCCTCATTGAGCCACCCGAACCGAACCGAACCCGAACCTTTCCGTGAAGCATGGGGCCGACAGGTGAGTGTCTGCGGGCCGGTTTCACGGCACCGGGCGCGGTTTGCGGTAAAACCGCGTTTTTCTGGTAGGAGTTCAGGGCAGCGGCTCCAGCCTGCGGGAGCTAACTGACAGTTAGCATCATGCTAACACCTGTGACAGGTGGTCGGAGCTCACCTGCAGCACGCGGGATCGGTACCGGTACCGATTCGGTGCCGAACCGGATCGATAAAGAAGTTATTATATCTGGAGTTATTTCCGATCATGTGTTTTAATTTAATTTAAACTTTCCGAGCTGTGTAGCATGTTGCTAACAGTGGGAGCTAACTGACCAGATCCGGTCTGCTCAGCCTGTCATTATTGATTATTAGTCGATTATCAGAGCTTCTATAATAACATCTGGAGTAAAACACAATTATTTGATCAATAATAGTTATAAGTAGCCAAGACTGGGATTATCAGGTAAAATTGAATGAATGAATGAACAATAAATGTTATTAAACAGAAATGAATTAAAATAACATTAATGATCCAGAACAGGTGAGTTTTCATTTAATACCATCAGGTCAAGTTAATTAATGTAAATTTACTGTCTTATTAATATAAGATAACATACTTTATTGGCTCCTTCATCCAAGCTGTAAATATTAGTAATTACAAATATAACCATATTCAATATAAAATGTATAAAAATTATACATGAAATTGTGATAATAAATGTAATAATTAATAAATGAATACATTATTATTAATCAAACATAATCAACACATTTAGTCTAATTTAACTCATTTACATTAATAAAAGGTAATTAAGCATTAATTGGTCTTGTTCAGGTGGCTGTTTTGATGCCTGATTAAAATACTGCTAAACTATTGACTCTATTGACACACTGCTGCTTTACATCAACAATATTAAAGAACATTTTTCTGTTGCCATGATGAAGATGGTGTTTGATGTTTCCATGGCAACAGGAACCGATTCAGCCTGAACTCTGTTTCCTGTTCACATCTGATCCAGATTAACTCAGAAACCGGATCAGCTCACAGTGGAGGAAACGTTTTCTGCTCTACGATCATAAAGCTAAGCTAACAGATTATACATGTGAATATACATAAATAATATGGTAAGTTGGCCATAACAGCAGTATTAATATCTAACATCTGTACCAGCAATTATGATCATAAGAAATATTCAAACCACTGGATGTTTTAATACTCGGACAGAAAAACTGATGTTTTGGTCTGAGATGAAGAAGATATTGTTTACTGCAGGCATGTTGCTTGACCTCTGACCTCCACTTATTATTCATATATTTATGCAGTAATTTAAAATAAGTCTGAACTAAATGTTGACACATGACTGCTGCAATAATAAAACGATTTTACTTTTAAAAACTTAAAGGTTTTATGATCTTTGGAGGATTGTAGAAGGGTCCTCAAGAATGTGGCTGACCATGGAGCTGCCTGATTTTCATAGTAGTTTTATTAAAACCTGATTGTGTTGATAAAAACATGATTAACAGGGAATTACTACATATGGCTTCATAAGTCATAATTCACTAAATTAAGAAAAGTTGTGCTGAAATCTCCCAGAAGATTTGCCCACTGATGTTTTATAAACTTTATTTTTGCACTTTTTTGTGGAACCAGATTTAGACAAATTCTCAGCAATGAAAGAAACATCTTAATATTTAAATCAATATATTTGTTATTCATAATCAGCCCTTCCTCAGTTGTTGCATTGATTTGGTGTGGAGAGCTTCAGATTTTATTTTAATTTTCTTTTGCTCCCCATTTAAAATTAATGTTTTCTTCTTTTAATGTTGCTAATTTACCAAAACTAGGTGAATAAAAATAACCTAAAGTAAAGAAGCTGCTGAATGTAGAGACTAGTTGGGGTCATGTGACTTTGGTGCCACGCCTTTATATTGTGGCTTCTGATTGGCTGAGAGGCCATAGATATGGCCACGCCCACCCAGCTTTACCTGCTGGGTCAAAGGTCAGCTTTAATGTAAGCAGCTGTCAAGGAAACTAAAGTGATTATTTAACCTTCGTTCTCACAGAGCTGGGAAAGTTTTCACACATTTCACTGGATAAATAAATATTTAGAGAACTTGAGTTCATTCATTCATTCATTCATTCATCCATTCATTCATTAGGAGGAAGAACTAGTCACCATCACACTGCCACCACCGTGCCTCTCTGGTCAGAGTGGATGAGTCATGGATGAACTGGATTAGTTTTTTACCTGGTTTTCTGTAACGTTCTTCAGTCTTGAGATGTTCCTCAGGTTTGTCTGATTTACGTTCAAAGTGTCGTTGGAGGAGCTTCCAGGCCTGTGCAGCGCGTTTCCAGCATCTAGATATTCTGTTTCTAGTATCTAGATATTCTGTTTCTAGTATCTAGATATTCTGTTTCTAGTATCTAGATATTCTGTTTCTAGTATCTAGATATTCTGTTTCTAGTATCTAGATATTCCGTTTCCAGCTTCCAGTGTCGCGACTCGAACCGTTTTGAGCGTCTGACGTGTCGAGCGGATCCAACATGTCCGACGGTCCAGACGTGTTTGGTTGAACTCACCTGTAGGAGTGAAAACCTTCTCACCTGTGCAGGTGAAGTGTCGCGGGGCGTCCCGGCGCCGGTCTGTGCGGAGAACCGCCTGCGCTGGGACCTGAACCCGGATCAGATCCGGCTGCGATGCGACGCCCTGATCCTCAGCACCAAGCAGGTGTACGACGCCGTGGGGCGGCTGGAGCTGGACGCCGTCACCATGGAGAACACGCTGAAGGCGCTGGCCGACGTGGAGGTGGAGTACACCGGTGAGCCCGCCGGGGTCAGAGGTCACGCCACGGCCGGCCGCCTCTGGGAGGGACGGAGCCTCTGCTGGGGTCAGAGGTCAGCTGGGATCTCCTGCTTTGTCTGTGGTGGAGCTGAGTCAGCAGAGCCTGGATCAGAGCGATGGTTCAAATCCCATCAGCAGTTTGGAGACAAAGCAGCTGAACCAGCAGCAGCTTTGTTCTCCACCAAAACATCTCCAGCTCCTGATTGGTCCGTTTCACCAGCCTCATTCGTTCCAAAATAAAAGTCTTTTAATTTCACAGTTTTAGAACAAATTAAAAGTGAAAATTGTCTTTTTCTCCAAACCAGTCCAGCTTAGAGACCGGGTCATGTCAGAACCCGATCCGGACCGGTCCGGTTCTATTTCAGAACAGCTGAGGCGGCTCCTCCCTCTGCAGGAGGTTGGAGCTCCATCTGGTGGAGAACAGAGGTTCTGCAGAGGGAGACGATCCTGCTGGTCTCAGGAGAACCGAACGACTCCAGGAAACATTCAGGTACAACTTTGGTCTGATTGAAGGTTAAAGGTCTGTTTTCTCTCCTCTGTGTCTCCTCCCCCCTGCTGTGACTCCGCCCTCTGCTGTGACTCCGCCCCTCTACTGTGTCTCCTCCCCCCTGCTGTGACTCCACCCCTCTGCTGTGACTCCGCCCCCCTGCTGTGACTCCACCCCTCTGCTGTGTCTCCGCCCCCTGCTGTGGCCCCGCCCCCGCTGTGGCTCCTCCCCCCTGCTGTGACTCCTGTCCTCTGCTGTGTCTCCGCCCCTTGCTCTGGCTCCGCCCTCTGCTCTGTCTCCGCCCCCGCTGTGGCTCCGCCCCCCGTTGTGGCTCTCCCCCCTGCTCTGGCTCCGCCCCCTGCTGTGGCTCCGCCCCCTGCTCTGGCTCCGCCCCCTGCTGTGGCTCCGCCCCCCGCTGTGTCTCCGCCCCCTGCTGTGGCTCCGCCCCCCGCTGTGTCTCCGCCCCCTGCTCTGGCTCCGCCCCCCGCTGTGGCTCCGCCCCCTCCTCAGTCCAGAGGAACATGCTGGACTTCCCCCAGCATGTGTCTCCCTGTAAGGACGTCCGCGCCGCCAGCACTGAGGCCGATAAGCGTCTGTCGGAGTTCGACGTGGAGATGAGCATGAGGGAGGACGTCTACCTGAGGGTCGTCGCCCTGCAGGTGAGCTGCTGAGCTCCGGTTGACCTCTGACCCTCAGAGCCTGGCCAGTGACTCCTGTCCCTCTGCAGAAGAAGACGGAGGGAACCAGCTTGGCTCCGGAGGCTCGGCGCTACATGGAGCGGCTGATCAAACTGGGCCGGAGGAACGGCCTGCACCTGCCCACCGACACCCAGCAGGTGGCGCCGCTTCCTCCCGTCTCCTCTGGAACCTGGTTCTGGACTGAACCAGGTTCTGCTGAGGTTCTGGAGAACATGTTGCTCTAACTGCCTCCTTCTGCTTCAGGAGATCAAGAGCATCAAGAAGAAGCTGAGCAACTTGAGCATCGACTTCAACAAGAACCTGAACGAGGACACGACCAGCCTGAGCTTCACCCGGGAGCAGCTGGGTGAGTCCAGAACCAGACCCAGAACCAGACCCAGAACCTCCACATGGCCTGGAGGTTCTGGACGGTTGTCCCGGTCTGAACCGGGTTGTTGGGCCCAGGTGGGCTGCCTGAGGACTTCCTCAGCTCTCTGGATCAGGATGGAGACCAGCTGAAGATCACGCTCAAGTATCCTCACTACTTCCCCACCATGAAGAAATGCTTCGTCCCAGAGACCCGCAGGAAGCTGGAGGAGGCCTTCAACTCGCGCTGCCAGGAGGTCGGTTCCCCGCGGGGCTGGCGGCCCTGGTTTGACCTCTGACCTCCCCGCTGTGTTTCCAGGAGAACTCGGTGATCCTGAAGGAGCTGGTGAAGCTGCGAGCTCAGAAAAGCTCCCTGCTGGACTTCAGCACACATGCTGACTTCGTCCTGGAGATGAACATGGCCAAGTCGGCCAGGAAGGTGGCCAGTTTCCTGGGTGAGTCCAGCAGAGCCACAACACCGACCAGTCAGGCTGGGACCAGTCAGGCTGGGACCAGTCAGAGACCAGTAAGGCTGGGACCAGTCAGGCTGGGACCAGTCAGGCTGGGACCAGTCAGACTGGGACCAGTCAGACTGGGACCAGTCAGACTGGGACCAGTCAGAGACCAGTAAGGCTGGGACCAGTAAGGCTGGGACCTGTCAGGCTGGGACCAGTCAGGCTGGGACCAGTCAGACTGGGACCAGTCAGGCTGGGACCAGTCAGACTGGGACCAGTAAGGCTGAGACCAGTAAGGCTGAGACCAGTACGGCTGGGACCAGTCAGACTGAGACCAGTCAGACTGAGACCAGTCAAACTGAGACCAGTCAGAGACCAGTCAGGCTGAGACCAGTCAGGCTGGGACCAGTAAGGCTGAGACCAGTAAGGCTGGGACCAGTAAGGCTGGGACCAGTAAGGCTGGGACCAGTAAGGCTGGGACCAGTCAGAGATCAGTTAGGCTGGGACCAGTCAGAGACCAGTAAGGCTGGGACCAGTCAGAGACCAGTTAGGCTGGGACCAGTCAGAGATCAGTAAGGCTGGGACCAGTCAGAGATCAGTTAGGCTGGGACCAGTCAGAGACCAGTAAGGCTGGGACCAGTCAGAGACCAGTAAGGCTGGGACCAGTAAGGCTGGGACCAGTAAGGCTGGGACCAGTCTGGTGATGCTTAACTCTATTGGATATCTTTCAGTATTTTCCACACCATGTAAGTGTCTCTGTCTGTCTGTCCCCGTCTGTCTGTCCCCGTCTGTCTGTCCCTGTCTGTCCCCGTCTGTCCCCGTCTCAGAGGACCTGTCCAGGAAGCTGAAGCCTCTGGGTGAAGACGAACGCTCCGTCCTGCTGCAGCTGAAGCAGAAGGAGTGTGAGAAGCGAGGCTTTGTCTTCGATGGACAGCTGCACGCTTGGGATACGCGCTACTTCATGACGCAGGTAGGAGGCGCCGTCTGGCCTCACGGTGGCGCAATACGGCCTCATGGTTCTACTTCCTGTTAGACTGGTTCTTCTTCCTGTTGGACATGTTTTTCTTCCTGTTGGACAGGTTCTTCTTCCTGTTAGACAGGTTCTACATCCTGTTAGACAGGTTCATCTTCCTGTTAGACAGGTTCTTCTTCCTGTTACACAGGTTCTACTTCCTGTTAGACAGGTTTCTACTTCCTGTTAGACAGGTTCTTCTTCCTGTTAGACAGCTTTCTACTTCCTGTTAGACAGGTTCTACTTCCTGTTACACAGGTTCTACTTCCTGTTAGACAGGTTTCTACTTCCTGTTAGACAGGTTCTTCTTCCTGTTAGACAGCTTTCTACTTCCTGTTAGACAGGTTCTACTTCCTGTTAGACAGGTT
>CAEGAF010094333.1:0-16871 GCA_903067075.1 Micropoecilia bifurca | reverse complement strand
CGCCACCACGGCGTAGTGGTCAAAAATATATTGCGTCCGTAGTGGTTTAGGACTACCATTGGAAATGAATGGGAAACCGTTTAGGGCCGTTTAGCTAAACAATTCTCAGCTGCCGCGCGGGTGCAACGCATAGGAGCGCAGCACCAGAGGGGGCGCCAAAACCCCGTCTGGAGGGGGCGACGCGCTGATGTTTTCCGTTTTCCCATACACTTCAGCGCGCCCTTCGCTCCTTCACCTCGGCCACAGAACGAGGTAAATGTAGCGAGTTATCACGCATCGTCGCTCCTTCGCCCTAATGTTCCTCTGCCTGGGGGGTTGAGGGGGGTGAACGTTGCTTCTTCTCCCTGACGTTCCTTCTTTTCTGTGGGGGGGTCGCCGATTTTTGTTTTCCCATCCACCTGAATAACTGAGCGCATACAGCGTCCATGTTTATTTTTTTGTTTTTGTTTCCATCCAGGCGGCTTCCTTGGGAACCTCTGCTTTAAGTACACGTGGCCAACAAACACCGGAGCCTCTTGTCCCCGAGAACCGATCGTCACAAATCACTTCTCCGCAACCTAGTTAGAGTCGCTGCAAAGGAGTTAATGTCATCACAAGCCCCTCTAAGGTTTAAATCTGTTGTTAACGCGAGGCATCAAATGCAGCCAGCTTGAAGGCTGAATTGGTACATTCTCTCGGCATGGAGCGACTGCGCTCCTTGTTGCATGGGGGGCAGGCCCCTCATTTCTAAATAACCCCCAGCCAGTCATGGCTCCCTCCTCCCGACAGAGTTCTCCATCTGGAACAGTTGAGGTCATTCACAGCTCTCCTTTATCCTTTGTTGAACCACAACAGACACAGAATGTGTCTCTAAATCACATCTGCAGCGGAGCTCCCCACAAAATTAGGGTCATGATACAGCGAGACTCAAGTGTCTGCACATTTATTATAAAAATCAGGTCATGTTAGATATAAGAGAGGTAAAAAGAAGTGTAAAGATAAGTTATTGTTCTTAAAACTGGCATGTAAAATCTCTACACAGGATTTTTCAAGAAAAGTTTCTAAGCTGCGTTTAGAGCTTATTTCAGCCATTTGAGTGTTTACTTCTGCTCGTTTTGATTGATTATAGCTTAAAGGGCAACAATAACACCACCACTTTCGGTTTTTAAGAAAATCGTATTACATAAGATTTTGAATGCATAAATTGAATATATTATTCTACACAATAATAGGAATTGCTGACTTTAGAGTTGTCCAGGAGATAGTCATTGAGGGCCTCCAAAAAGATGGCAAGCCACAAAGGTTATCGCTAAAGAAGTTGCGTGGAAGGACAAAATGTAGTAAAAAAGGGTAATGAAACAACAGGATTAACAGGCACAGTCTATTCAAGAGCTTGATGTATTTTTATACAATGTGGACTGGAGTCAGAGCTTCAGGAGACAGATGTACCCAGAATCTGGGTTAAGAAAAAAAATTATGTTTTCTTTTCAAATTTTCCATTTCATTTAAGAAATCAAGCTCTCAAAACCTGGAAGAAGAGTGGAAACTATGTAACTTAAGGTTCAGTCTGTAGGTTTCAGATTCAGCAAAATTCTCCCAGCTATGGTTTTATCACATCTAGAGCTATTAAATTGCTTCATTCTTTCAGTGTTTTCTGTCAAATGAAAGCACTGAAACAAAATGACTCCCCTTAGCAAACTAAAGACATTCAAAAGGTGTTACCCACGAAATTCATTTCATAGTTTTGTTATTGAAATTGTTCAGTTTTTAAACATGTATGGACTTCTTCAACGCATGTTTGTTGGTTGATAAACAATTTGTTTTGGAGTGAATTTTAAAGGTTTGGAAGGACTGAAGATATGGTGTGTAAATATGTAATCCAGTGAGCAGAGCTGCCCCAGGAGAACCAGTCCGCACAGGCCAGAGGCGAGCGTGACTCTCCAAAGAGGACATCCACACACTCCAGATTCAAACTGAGGGAGCAGACAGAGCTCCTGCCAACTGTATGTCAAAAATATGCTGGAAGAAATGAAAAAGAGGAAGCGGCCCACTTATAACCCCATTTATTTTAACGATATAACTCAACATCATAGCTGCACCCGACACCTTCTGGACACCATGAAGACCAGTCTATACTCGAGGACTCCCACCTGTAAACATAAAAACTACTCGGCAGTGAAATTTTTAACTCCCCATAATCGCCATGATCCAATTGATTTTTTTTTTCCAGTCAATATTTATTTTGCTATAATAGGAACCACAGCCGCATCCGAATAGCAAAAATCTGCAAATACTTGATATAGATTCTAAAAGTGCTTATAACTAACTATTTTAATTGTTAAGACACCATATGTCCCTTAATATATATTAATACACACAGTGGAAGCTGTCCTGGCTGCAACAGAGAATAAAACATCCATGGTCTTTCTTATTTCCACTATTGGGGGCACAGCCAATCAGCACCAAGGAAAATTAATGGCACTTCTGCATTGGCTACTTTGAGGATGCCAGCCAATAGCATGCCAAGTAACACAGAAAGTATTCTAGCTCCTCTAGCTGCTTTTTCTTTAGATTTTATCTAGGTTCTATAAAAACATCTAAATAAAAAAAAAACTGTGAAAAGGCAACAGTTCCATGAAAATGTTTTTATTATCACTAATAATTAGAAAATGATAAATGTGATGAATAGTTTATCTACCCAAATAATTTCTTAAAAGAGAGCAGATACTTTTCAGAGATAAAAAAGACATGAAGAAAATGCTATCAAAAATTAAAGTGCAGCTATGAAAAAATGGAAATAATTGTTGGATCGTTGTCTGATTCTCTATTTAACCATAACATAGTACTTAGTCATCATAATGAACAGGTCTAACTCCAGTTGAATAGCCATCTGGGATTGCTAAAGTTTTCTGAATCTGAGTGTAAAAGTGAACTATCCCTAAACAAAATAGTCTGATTGTGAAGCACAGCTTGAAGTACATAAAAGCTATTCAGATTCTGCTATGGCACTAATGAGATCAGGCATTTAGTAATCCAATAAATCGATGTCTGAAAATCTCTGTTAAGTCAGAGGAGACCGCAGCCAACATCTACAGCTGAGCTAATGAAATGGGCTAAACAAAACAGGACAATCTGGCAAGATGCCCCTTCAGTCCTCATCACTGTGAAACAATTTGGTAAAACAAGTACAGAATAAGCCAGAATGGGGTTATTTTTAAAAATCTGTTATGTGATACAATCTGCAAAAAAAGAAAATCAAAAAATGTAGATTCATTATCAGTGATGGCAACAATTTTCTGCAATTCGAGTAAGAGTGCTATAAATGATTGAGGTTTTTTTTTTCTTGCTAGTGGAGAAAAAATAACCTGAATAGGAAGGTGATATTCTGAATACAAATTGGAATTGGAAGCGGATGCTATTTGGTTCATAAGAGAAAATGTTACACCTCTTCAATCAAATGAGCATCCTGGAGGTCACATTCAACACTGGCTTCTTCCACAGCCATAATGAGCTAAAATTAGCAATATCTAGCTAAATGTGGAACCAAGTTATCAACTCGTGCATCTAATTAAAACATTTCTTTTAATTAGCAACTTTGCCAATTACCTAAAAAAACATCTTTCCAACAGGCATTGCTTAACTGGATCAGTTAATCCAAATATAATTTAGGGATTAAGGAATAAGGTGCAATCAAATTCAGTGTCCTTGGACCTTTGGGAAATGAACAGTATTCATTTAGATACTGTTTAAATGAACAGATACTTTATTGGTCATTTTAGCTGTATTTTCTCTGTGTTTAGTCATTTTTGACCCAATTTTGTGGCAATGCTAGACAACACTGTTTTTAGAAACTTGCCAATAACTCATTGTGGTTCACCCTTAGGGTTTACTTTGCTGTAATGTCAATCTGTCCTCTAATAACACCCACCACAAATTGTTTCGCCACTATTAGCACATCAGAGATTTAGGAATATTTAGATTTAAAAGCTCCTCTAATAAAAAAAAACCTGCCTGACACATTGTATGAAGTGCCCTGCTCGTCAACTTATTTCTGGCAGACCCAGTTTCTTTCTGCGAGAGTCAGGTGGCAAGCAGTTCACATAATGAGAGCTGTGACGCAGGCACAGCCATAACACGGGCAACAGGACTAAATTGGGGGCTGTATGTCTGCGGGTAAAATTGAGAATGAAGCATAGGTCAAAGACGAATGTTTAGGAGCATCGCTGGCTTCAGACATGCCTCAGAGTCACAGACAAGCCTCACAGGGGAAATGTGTCAGAATATTCAGACAACAGTGAAGTCAAGTTGTTATTTTTAATTCAAGACATTGTCTTTGTCAGTAACAAAAATCTACTGATCTTTTCGCTGTTGCATCTTTTTCCTTCAGTTCTTTTACACCAACAGTCTCGGTGTCTGTCGCTACTTGCTCGTCTAAAAGTGAATGGTAAAAGTCAACAGCTTGATGTAATCTGCTGGGTTTTAAAACTAATTTGAATAATAAACTGAACTTAATGCCCTGTTTGATAACTAAGATTAAGTTAACTAATCGAACTCAGAACCTTCTTGCTCCAAGGCAACAGCTCTACCAACTTATATATCAACATGTTAAGATATTTTCTTACCAGCCCTCAATGACCACACTTTGTATTATATATATTTTTACTCACTCAGTTGTTGAAACTCACCAAGAGTGATGGGATTTTGTGTAATGATATCTGTTGGTATGTTTCCTATAACTGCATAGAATAGACAGGAACACATAGTTATTAGCTTAATGCTACTACAATGAGAACTGCAACAACTACCAAATCCCATTTGTTTTGCAACTTCCAGCTGGAATAGACTCAACTTGTCTGTGTTGAAAGAAATTTTGTTTGCTCACTTAGACCAACATTTCCCAAATGTTTCAGATTTGACACAAGACAACTTATCTCAACTTATCTGGCATGGCAGCTCTGAAAAAGGCTGGGGAGCAAATTAAAACAAGACCAAACCAGCACAAAGCAATAAAAATCCAATATGTGGACTTCATGTTTACCATTATTTTTATTTCACTTTTTTGACTTAAGAGTGTCTTGAAATGCTATAAGAACATCTAGTATCTCAACATTTAGTAGGCGACTGAGAAATCGTCTGAGGAAAGAAATTGTTCCGTTTTCAGTCCGATTTGGCTCAGACCACTGACTATAAACAGTCTCCACTCACTGCAGATTTCTGCTCATGACACTCTTCATTGCTGAAGTTGTTACTGAGCAAAAAAAGTCTCAAAAGATGTAAGTAAGTAAAAGACAGTTTAAGTTGTGGCACACTGAGATATGTCTATGGTTAGTTCACCAAAATATTAGTCAACATTTCAAATTCTAGTATATTCAATGAAGGACACAGGTTGAAGTCGTCTAAAAATCTCAAATTGTATAAAGGACCACCGTTTCCAGAAGTTGCAAACAAATATAGCTAACAAGACTGTAAAGATTTTTTTGTTTTACATACAATTTCTTAAGAGAAATCACAATATCAACAAGAAAAAATTGCAAGAACCGTAGAAACTGTAGATCTGAAATTGGGAGCAATGCAACAAGACGAACAGAAAACTGCAAAACAGAGAGAAGTTTAAAACCCTGCAGCACTATGCTGGTTTTTGTTGTTGTATTGCTTTTGATACCATGGGTGACTCTCACCTAGCTCAAGTTTTGAAGTCTGGCTCCAACTATTTAATTAGGGTTCACAATTACCTGAAGTGTCACCTGAAGGACATTTTGTCTTGTCAACTGAGTTACCACATGGACCCCGTAAAACAAGAAGACAACTCAATTTGCATTCCAGTTGTAATCAGTTTCTGTCACATGAGCTCAACACTCTAAACATTTTTACTTATGCTTTTATTCCAATATTGCCATCATACATACATAAGTTTAGCTTTAAGCTAACAGTCCAGAGTAAACAGATCTGCAGCGTCTGGTGTGGCAGCCATTTAAAATAAAAATAAAAAACCTTGTGTGCAAACTACTTAGTGTGATTATTGTCCGAACCATTTGCTGTCACTGCTGTATGATGCTCATTAATCTGCCTGGGATGCCACTGCACCACAGCTGGTGCAAAACAGTGTCACGAGCTGAAGTCTGCATTGACACGCAGCTACGCTTTCCACACGCTGATTCAACCCCGCTGCTCTCAGCAAGCAGACTCATCTTTCAGCACAACTACAATGAACACACACACACACACACACACACACACACACACACACACACACACACACACACACACACACACACACACACACAGGGTCACATGATGACTCACAACAGCATTGTTGCACCTGAAGCATTAAAAAACTGTTGTCTATGCCTCCAAGGACACAGAGTGGCTGCAGCTAACAGATGGCGTACCAAGTTAAAAAGAAAGACTCATAATTAAGGACAATGAGGACGAACCGGCAAGCATGAACAAAGCGTCAGAGGCAGTAAATATAGTCCACTCACCTTCGTGTTTCCTTATCTAAACAGAAGATGGAGAAGCGGGAAGACGAATGAACACTTCAAGACAAAATGACAGAGAAAGAGAGAGGGGGAACGGAAAGGACAGGTTGAGTCTGAATTCAAGTCATGACTGGGAAAGAGAGCAGCTGATGACAAGAGAAGAGGAGCAGTGAGAAGGAGCATGAGGAAATCAGCAGGTTGAGGTGGTGTTGCAGGACAGAAGAGGAGGAGGAGAGCACCAGCTAACAAGCTTGTGGGTGGGGGGGGGGGAGGATGTGCAGCGGCGCCAGCTGAGCCAAGACTGCCTCTTAAAGGAGCGTATCTGCACTCAACACACCGGCCTATGGGGAATAAACATCTGAGAAGCCGAGGTGTTCTGCTGGTCGGAGTATGGAAATGATCACTGATAGATTAAGAGGAGAAGACACATCTCTGGGAGAGAGAAGCATACAGTTTGATTAAGGAGCACCTCCATTTAGCCTTCCCACAACAAAACAGAGGAAGCAGATTAATCTAAAAGCCTCTTTGGCACACAAGAGCTGGAGAGTGTCATTATAGAGCAACAGTTTAACAGCAAGTGAAAAGAATGGGCTTAATCTTCATCTCAGGTGCTTTTCACTGAACTCGGATAGAATCATTTTCTTCTTCTTCTTCTTGCCACAAAAGGTCGTCACACCAGAACCACGACTCCATCTCAGCAGTATTTGGTTACAGTCGTCCATTTACTTTCTCTGCCTTTCTCTTGCTGCCACAATTGTCCCTTTTATCGACACGCTGAACAGTGCGTCTTTATGTCGCCGAGCTCCGGTGGGCAGGAATAGGAGCACTCACTCGCTGACACAATGAAGCGGAAAGACCAGACTCGCTGTAGGCGACGAGACACAAAACAGGACCAGACTTCACTGCTCGAGCGCCGGAGTTCTCCAAGACACAGCAGAGAACGCAACACCGGCAGAAAGATGATTCAGACACAATGGGGATCAAATGATTATTATTTTTTATGACAGTGAAACAGAATCAGAATTAAACAAATAGTTGGTTGCATAGTTATTAAAGACCATCTATTGACTTCCCCAAGGCGAGGCGACTTTATTTATATAGCACCTTTCAGCCGGAGACAAATCAAAGTGCTTCTGTCACAGCGTCTCATATTGTTTTGCCTCAGACACAATCAGAACAAAGTGAAAGATACAGCTGGGATATTTCAACCACTGAGAAGCGACGCGTTTTAAATACTGGTGTATTGGGACTTTAAAACTGCAAGGAAGGTTGTTGGAAGATACTTTGTTCTTCACTGCATCCAGAAGGATACAACATTAGTCGTATTTTGTTTTCAGTAGCTTGTAGCATGAAACACTAAGAACCTTTGTGCAGATGCTTACATTATTCAGAATGAATAATGTAAGCATTATTATAGTCAGCAGGATGGCCAATATAATTAAAAGACACTGTGGTTCAACAAGTATTTAGGCTGCACCAGCATCAAAACATCAAATGAACTCACATCAATCATCACAATACAAGTTTTAAGAAGATTGTAAATCTCTCAAGTTCATATAAGAAAAACATCTTACAGTATTTACACCACTAGTATAAACATCGGTGTGATGGTGGGGTCTGCTGTTTGTTCAGGCAGCAAACTGTGTATTGTGTGTGACAGCATTTAATAAAAAGGACAGTTGTTAAATTTGCTAACTTACTGATTTGTAACAGGTATCGTCTTAATACTTCTACATTATGCCGGATCCTAAGCAGACATAAATTAGGCAGGTACATAACCTACCGTAAGTCAAAAATGTAGAAATTTTGTGTTTAGTAAAATTTTCTTTTTCTTCTTTTCTTGTGTCTCTAGGTAGCGTGTTTTATCTTGCTTTGTGTGTTGGGGATTTTTACCATTAGCACATCTTTTTAAAGAGAAAACATTTTGTGACATTTCTGACGCTGGAGAAAATCAGATAAATAAAACAGTCTCCAGTTTGTCAGGAACATCATCGGCTTGAACCTGCATTGTTTGCATAATTCTTACAAATTTCCATAAAGTAGTCGCAACACTGATAAAGGTGACAAATTTGTAAATGAGCTGAGGTCATCTGCAGAGGTCAGGCTCTACTACACTGATTTACAAAGTGATGAGCAGTAAAAAGCCACCTACACATCTACATCTTTATACTAACATGAACATTTGCTTAAAAACTCCCCACATAAGATAGAACTCAGTCCATAACAGTATAATTCACCAATAGGTAGCTCCATCCTCACATCTCATCTGTGAACTCTAAAAACACCACTTAATTATTCCAGAGGTCTTGCACTTGTTGAGGTCCTGCGGCTTTGTCCTCCAAAGTCTCTCACTTATCATGTCCCTTTCTGCCTCCTCTCCCCCCCAACCCACGATCTGGTCCTGCCTACAAAAAAGCCAATCTGCGTCAGCTGCACCTGCCCCCACCAACTCTTCGCTTCACAGCGGGGAGGCGCCGTCTCTAGGAACCCAAACACACCAAAACACAAACACACACTGTACAATGCTCAGATCAGTCGGCTCGGATCAGGAAGGAGGGGAGTCTCTTAAGAATGACAACAACTGAGCATGTTGCTTCTCAACACCATCTTCAAAGCTTTGCCCTATGCTCACATTCCCATAAAGCCTCACATATTTATTCCTTTGATGCAGAATCAAGCAAAACAGTAAATAAGGACGCATCTATACCGAACAGACCATCCGTCAGACTTCTTTGTGATGTAGAGGCTAAAAATAAAAGAAAAAAATCAATCAATTCTCTGAAATATTTATCGTTTCTGCCTCCTGTTTAAATACATAATTCTACAGGGGCAGCAATTTTCCTACAAAATAAAACAGCATTTTAAGAGGTTTTGCTTTCAGCCTTTATAAAGATGCAAAAACTCTTTATTTCCAGGGTTTCTCTTTGTAAATAATCCATGCACCCTTAAATTAAGGTTATCATTTGGTTCTTATCTTCCAAATGGGGCAATATGAACCATTTGCTTATAAAAGCTTGAAAACAAGACAACCAGAGTTGTTTCAGGGAGCAAAAGCATGACTGGATATCATTTGAATTGTTCCACACAAAATCAGCTCCATCTTGGACTGCTGAGTTTTGCAGATCAAATTGATGTGGGAATAAGTCATTTTTTCCCAGCCTAATGCATTTTTCCTCAGGCTTTCACTGCAGAAGTGATGTAGGTGTGATAAAGGAAATATGAACCAATAGTGAGACTTAATCTTATCAACCAACTTCTGCAAGAGGCTTATTGACTGATTGTGGAGATGGTTTCTGGGATGGACTTTCTCCAACTCTTTAGGTGGGAAGAGAATGAGCTGAAACAGATCTAAAAAGCAGCAGCAACAGAAAATAAGAGGAGGTGAAGTTGCTCCACCAGTGTTAAACCCCAGAGAGATGGACAAAGCGTGAAGCCGTGACATATTTCTCAAAACTTCATTAGGTGGAGTAAAATTTCACAAATTCAATGTAATCCATGACTTGGACTAAAACTGTGAACATTAAGGTTTCAAGTTAAATAATTTCTACTTTATCTTTTCTAAAATTACTAACAGCTTTCCTCCGAACCGCTGTGTGTGTGGAAGGTTTCCTCCATGCCGTCTGCAGCAGTTATGTGTTTGTGTGACTAAGTAAGTCAGCTGGTCTCTGCTTCGGTCACTGACCGTCTCCACTATCTCGAAACAAACAAGTCAGATAGAGCTATTTACTCCTTAATGAGCCATGTTGGAAAAGATTCTCAAATTTTCAGAGACTTAATAAGTTTGTAGTATTAAAGTACTTTACGTTAGGCGAGAATAAACAGAGCGTTTGGAAATATAAGTTTCATTGCGAAACTTTCGTTTCCAAACTATTGCGCAGTAGCACAACCATCATGCATTAACAGATAAAGAGTTAAACATGTTGCTCGTCTGCTACTTTTGCCCTAATAGTCTTCCGTATTTGACAGATTAGCTGCCTGCATTTGAGTTAATATCCTGATGCACAAAACTATCTTTGTATTTTGATCCTTTTCAATTGTGCATTTAAACTCAATATTAAATGTAAAAAGTACATTACTAAATTAAATATTTATTAAATAAAAGCCTGTTTAAAATTACAGCCTCTATTTTTACATTGCTACTAAATGCTTTTATAAAACCATCGTTTTGCTTTTGAGATGAAATCTGACTGAACTGGGGTCCAATTTTGGTTCTTTCCAATTAAATTTGATCATATCTGATACCGAGTACTTAATAATTCTATAAAATGCCTTGATTTTACTTCATACCAAACATGGCGAAGGCGTCAATTTATACTTTGAAGTGTAAAAACATGTCTGCATTTTAATTTGTGGTATGGAACAGTACAAGTTTGTTTTTTCTTTTTTGTGAAGGAAAAACAATTGCCAAAAAAACCAAATTTAAAATACTTTCTGTATATGGTTTTTTGCATTTTTTTTTTTTTTTTTTTTTTTTTCAAATTGATCAACCTAGAAGGCTAGTTCACACATCAGCTGAATCCCAAACAAGATTCCTTTTTGACAAAAAAATTCAAATCTTAAAAGACAATTGACTGAGCTTTGGCAGAAGACGACACAATCAAGCCACTGTTTGGCTTTTCGAGTTGTGCAATCCTCAAGTTGAGATACTCTGCAGGTCAGCTCTCTCTGGTTTCAGTGGACACAGGTTTGACTCCTCACCCTGAAACGATACAGCGACATGAGCGGCTCCTCCCTGTTCGAGGGTCTATATGGCTTTTTTAAGTAACTGAGACAGACGCACTGCACTGTTCTCAATGTTTGTACCCATGCTTGTTTCCAAGAAGTCTAAAAAAAGAACAGTGGCTGGGAACAAAACAATACAAACAGCTATTTTATATGTCCCAAGTATTGGATTTTGTATTATTTGAGAGTCAGCTGAGCACACACAAAGAACATGCAGACCACAAACAGCTGCAACACAAAGAGAGCGCTCATAATAATGCTTTTAGGCTCAGAGACACGATTAGTCACCTCTTAGAATAAACTCGTACTCACAACGAGATCCCAATAGAACAATCAGAATGTGTCATTAAGGCAAAAATAGAGCCAGCAATCCAACTGCAAGAATCACTATTTTTGACTCGCTTTCACATCATCTGACTGAGACAATGAGGATCAGGACCTACCAATAACTGTGGCTTTTTGAGGCTGGCCTTGTCTTTCCACCATCTGTGTCCATGTTGCTGAAGGTAGGAGTCATCTTACCCCTGACCCTCTCTCCCAGTTTTCCACTGCTCGCTCGCTCCCCCACCCACCTCCTCTCCCCTCCTTCCGCAATCTGCTGTAGCCGGACGGTTCCAGTTCTTTTCCACAAACCAGCAACCAGCTGACCGCTGAGCAAAAACATCTTCACATCTGTCCTCCCTCTTTTTTTTCCTACATTTCCACCTTCTCTTCTAAGAACATCTCCTCTGAAATGTGCTATGTAGAGTTCTCAAAAAACACTGCCAGGGTCTTCAACCTTCCCACCTCTGTCTCAGCTGCCATGACTGGTAATCTAGAGTTGGCATGCTCTGAGGTTTTCAACTGTGTTACTAGGGCAAAGTATTAACGAGTACAGAACAAAACTAGCACAAACAGGCTGAGAAACTAAGAGAAAGGTCCAAAAGCTAAATTAAAGAGAAAAATCACACATCACCACCTTGGTTTTGCGTTTTCTTTCAACATCTCTCTGCCTACTCATCCATGAGGTCTTGATGTGATTGTTAAAGTCTAAAAGTCTCAACAAACCTGCCATGTTATTTCATGCATTAAAGAATCCGTGATGACTGCAACACATGTTGTCAGAACCTATACAAATGTTATAACTGAAGACAGACAATTTAGAGTTTGAATAGCATTTTGAAAGCAATCAAAAGGCCATATAAAAGCTAATTTTCGGTCATAAAATTTTAAGTCAAAAAGGAATGAATAGGAGTGGCCTATTCAAGGTCCAGACTTAAATCTGGTTGACGTGCTGTGACAGGAGTTTTCATAAGTTTTTTTATTTGGAATTCCTCTAATGTAGCTATTTTAACTGTGTAAAGACAAGTAAAACAAATGTGTACAGTAATGTGCAGGAACCATTTACAGGTATCCAAATCCAAATGATGGCCATTTTTTTGTTTATTGTGCAATAACCATCCCTACTCACCCATTACACAAGGCTAGGCTGATTTTACTTGTAATAACAGAAATCAACAGCTAAAAAATCCTCTTTGTTTATTAGGATTTTTATTTTTTTATTTTTTTTTTTTTTTTTTTTCAAAATATGAAACATTTAAATCTGTCAAAAAATAAATCATACAAAAAAAACATACTTCTTTCATGGCACTGTAGTTTTTCATGCAATAAACAGCTATGATCAACTCAGAGAACAAGAAAAAACTGATAAATTCAACGTTAGAGCTCTGCACCACAGTCTGGGTCTTCCAGAGAAATGTATAAAGAAGTTTTATTCTGGACACCACATTAAATGAAAATTCCATCTAATATTCCGACTTTAAAAACAAAGGCGCTGTTTAACATACTATGTTTGTTTTGAATATTGCCTTTGGTAGTACGAGCTGTCTGGGAAAATCCTGCAGGGTGCTCGCGTCCTGCCAGTACATCAGTGTGTGGTGAAGGGTTACACAAGGACAAAAAGCAAGCCCATAAACGGCTGAAGCCGCTTGACATTATGTCCACGGCCTTTTTCAAACTGTACAAACTGTGCAAACGGCAGAATGTTTGGTATCGCCAACTGTCCTCTTCAGAAACCACCAGAACCGGTACTTGGATCCCAGCGTCCATCACATGCGACTTTAAGCGACGAATAGAGAAGTGGAGAGGGAAAGCGGTACAGTGAGAGCGTGATCGGACCCTGCTAAGCTGAGCTAGTGGCCTGTGCCCTCCTGCTCTTAATCCGGGCTTCCAGCACATGACCCAGCTAACAGCATTACAGAGCACAGCATTATAGACCTGCCGCTGAGCGCATGTTCTGAAAGACATAGCGGAGGCAGCGGGGTGGGACATTGGGGTCCTGTGTACTTCCACGACGGAGGAATGCCAGGCGTTTGAAGACACGCGCGTGCGAACCAACAGTATTTGACTTGAACGTACACACCGGAAGCAAACATACGAAGCGGGTCGGATTAGGCTCACAAGTCAGTGAGTCAGTGGATTACCCTGGCACGGTGTTCTGGGAGTAAACTAAGAGCAAAGCTCAGAAACGGACTGCAAACGTTACCGGTGGCTGCAGGTCAAGTTGCAGGAGTGACGAATTCACATCATGACTTTATTTTAAGGAAAAGAAAAAAACAGACTGCTACTAAAAGCTACTACACCAAGAAAAGAAATCAAGTCGCATGTAATTTTTTTATTATTTTTTTTTCAATCCAGAATCAAGTCCAGTAAAAGTAATCCCAGCTAAATTCAGTCATGAAGGGCCTCTGGAAATATTTCACATAAATCTGACTATAACTAATCTGATCAAAAGTCCTGTTTCAACATTTCTTTTCATTTCAAAATCCCATACTTTTCCAAACTTAGATTCTTTTCCAACTGTTTCTGCAAAGGTTCTCTACAAATAATCACACATATTGAAGTTCTCCAGTTCAGTAGCACCCAGGTTCAGCTGTATGTTCTGCTGCGGTTCATAAAACTTTACAAACCTCCATTTATCCTCACCTCACTTTCACCATTTCTTCCTTTTATTTTTCCGTTTGTGAACCAAGCTTGCACATCAGCATAAAACGAGAGAATAACACCAGAATAACTCTGCTGCCACCACCGCCTCCTCCTCAGAACAAACAGTAAATACAATAATATTCAAAACTCGGCAAGCACTACATGAATCCCCACTACAGTCCGAACTCTGCTCTTGTTTTGAACGTGTTGCCATTTTCCAATAAAACAGAGTAACACAAATGTATTACTGTGCCCAAAGGGGTCAGCATTTTGCAAAGCTACATGCAAGAGGTTCCACTTTTTTTGTATCCAAATGCTGCCACAGCCAGTTGGTTTCTGAGGTGAACTCATTGTGACAAGCGGTCTGCTACCGTGATAATGACGGACAGTTTTTCCGCTGGGATCACCTCTGATCCAGTTTTAATAAACTAATCTAAGATATTAAACCACCTGGTTTTGTTTTGAAGCCACTACAATTTACAGTGCATGGAGGGAGCATTTTAGTTGCTATAAATGTAATTTGAAATATAAACAGCTCACAACATTTATTGCATTGAAATGTTGCTGCTTTCTATTAAGGCAACAGGACTTACTGGAAGTTGCAGGCAGTAAATGTCTGATGACACAGTGCTGCCTTTTACAGTCATTTGATCCCAGTTTCTTCAAGTTGGAATAGAGTAGAGCTACCTTAACATAGCATTGTTCATCTGCAGCCAGACTGCAGAAAATTCTGGGACCAGAATTTTAACGTGTCAATATTGATAATTACATAGATTTTAATGCATTAAAAATGTTAACATAATTAAATGCATGTTTTTTTTATTACATACTAAAGTTTCAGCTAGATCTTTTAATTAATTAATTACAGACCTTGCAATTAACTCAGTTAAAAAGTTCAGCACAGTCCCAACACGAAATAAAAGAACCATTTTCCAACAATGGAGTACGGTGTAAAATAGTGGCAGCATCATGCTGTGGGGCTGTTTTTCTGGTGCACTTCACAAAGTAGAGTTAAGAGTTGGAAAGAACTCGATCTTCAAAATGGATAATGACAATAAGCATATCACTAAGTACTTTACAAAGTGGTTTCAGGACAATAAAATTACTGTCTTGCAGTGGCCAGTCACAGAGTCCCAATCTAAATCACATGGGTAGTTTCTGCAGAGCAGAACAGGTGTGCGTGTGTGTGTTTGTGTGTGTGTGTGAAGGTCTACAAAACCTTACTCAGTTACACTGAGGAATAGGCCGAAAATAGAAATATTTTGGTTATTACCAAGGGACCAAAAATAGAAAGGTTTTACTGTGAAGACAAAGAAGTTGTATCTTTGAAACTGTATATATAAATATCTGCTTCCAGCTGTATCTGACTCGATATAGTTTGTTACTTTACATGCACATACATGCACTTGCACATTTGCTGAGCTTTTTCTAAATCACTGGGCTAAAGTTATCATGTTAACTCATTGTTTCAAAATTATCTGTAGATAGGTCAGCTCCAAGCATTTCAGTACAGTTCCGGTTACCGATTTAAAGAAAAAAAGTTGCAAATGCAGTTGGATCTCTCCTTCGTAAACATAATCCAACATTCGCAAGTGTTTTGTCTGCCCTTTGTCCACTGAACAGCAATAAGCAGTGTCTAATTTTTACTGTACAAATTGATGTAAAGGATGAACACTTGATTGTTAGGGACTAAACTGAGATTATTATAGATCAACTGGCTGCACAGCTCTTGTGCTATTGATTCGAGCCTTCCCCTATCAAAGGGGCTTGAGAGAGCCCCTTTGATAGTTTAAATGATTTTGATCATTTAAAATTCCTTGACAGAGATTTGGGATTTATACTGGGACATCCATGTAGTATATACTATATTGCTTAATGATATTACAATGCAATCATGATCTTCACATTGTGCAGAATCAGAAGCGTTTCTCTGATAACACAAGTCATGTTTTTAATACCCTGGTCCGACAGTGTTCTTTAAAGCAAAATAAAGACTGGGTTGTGCCATCACAGGGTAAAAAAAAGTATTCAACATTATAGTTGACCACAAGGAGTTGTCTTAAATGACATAAAAACATAATTAACAACCACAACCTAACAACCACAGGAGAAACTCTCAAGAGAAAAGCAATGAACGCTTGCAAACGCTGAAATGAGTGTTGGCTCAGATCAGAAAATCCTGATGAGACTCATCCTACCAGGTCAAACGAAATAAGCAAAAGCTATTTTTCACATCCGTGAGTTAAAAAAGCAGCTTTGAAACATTTCAGCCAACGTTTTATGCCTATGTTAACACGAAAGATCATCATGGAAATGCTGCAACAACACTTTTACTCTTTTACGACCCTCCATTAAACAACCTGCTGTAAAACAGAAATAGCCGATATGTTTTAAAATCAGGAAGCTATAATCCTTAAAATACACTGGCAGAAAAATAATTAACTCTATGATGATTTTTTTTACCAAGCCAGAGTGTTTATGGTTCTAGATTACGGGATGAGGCTCAGTGCCTCCAAATCCGAGGCCATGGTCTTGAGCCGGAAAAGGGTAGAGTGCCTTCTCCGGGTCAGGGGGGTCGTCCTGCCTCAAGTGGAGGCGTTTAAGTATCTGGGGATCTTGTTCACGAATGAGGGAAGAAGGGAGCAGGAGATTGACAGGCGGATTGGGGCAGCGTCTGCCGTGAAGCGGGCGCTGTACCGGTCCGTCGTGGTGAAGAGAGCTGAGTCA
>CAEGAF010094303.1:0-18366 GCA_903067075.1 Micropoecilia bifurca | reverse complement strand
TTGTGTGTGTTGGAGTCTGGTGTGTGTGTGTGTGAGGTTGTGTTTGTGTGTGTGTGTGTGTGTGTGTGTGTGTGTGTGTGTGTTGGTGTGGGCT
Source organism: Micropoecilia bifurca (assembly GCA_903067075.1). NCBI lineage: Eukaryota > Metazoa > Chordata > Actinopteri > Cyprinodontiformes > Poeciliidae > Micropoecilia > Micropoecilia bifurca. The sequence goes on along the minus strand of CAEGAF010094303.1, from coordinate 18,272 downwards.
TGCACGCACCAGGCTCAGACACATGCAGAAAGCAATATGTTGAAAGAAAGAGAGGGCACACTCAGGGCAGAAACAGAGAGTGAGACCGATGGGAACAAAGAAAGCTAGAAACACTCTGTTGCATGTTGATTATAGAAAATATTTTAAGGCACAATTTGCAGCATGTGTGCGACTGTGCAATGTTATTTGCACAGTGCAGTAATGGCAACAACAAAAAAAGGCTCAACAGAAACAAAATGGATTTTTCTGTTTCAGTTTTACTACAAAAACTAATTATTTCCATCCCAACAAAAAGACGTTTTTCTTTTGTAGTTTGGTTTTACATTTAATCTACAATTATAATATTTGAATTTTGCTCTAATGAATCAACGCTGCAAAAGGTGCATCATTCAAAAGTTTCTGCCATGAGGGCTCGTTTATTTTTAATGTTAGTAGCAGAGGTGGCATCAAGCTGCTGCATGAGAGAGCACTTGCTGTAATGCTAACTTTATTAAAAAAAAATAAATAAATAAATTATTACAGATTTGAAATCTTTAACTGAATTTAGCATCTTGCATCAACACAAAACTCAACTACATTAAGAAAATCTTCAATGTATATTCAAGTAAATGTATACATTTAATCCTCCAATTATCTGGTTCAAGTCTTTTCTTTTTGAACGCGCTCCTGGCGTAGCACAGGAGGAAGATAGTTGCCTACAGGAAAATGTCTAACTTTGCATGTTTGTTGTGTGGTAAAAACATCCACACTGAAGAGTGGTGCCAACTACTGGAAATGGATGGGCCCAAAAGGGAAATCAATTAGACTGTTTTGAGATTTGTGCATTTAATTAAGTCTGTATAATCCTATGTCCTTTGCTGAAGAACTTCTAAAGACAAGACAATACATTATCTACATAATATCTTTAAATATTGTTTTGTTTAAATCAAAATTCTAAAGATTGCAGGGGAGAAAACAATAAATAAAATATGGAGAAAAATGTGCCGTAGTAGTTCTTGGAACAGATAAACGTAAGACAGAAGATATTAAGAACATGTTTTGAATTTCTTTGGCTAGAGAAAGAATAATATTAATCCTTCACTCTTTATTAATAAATACAACCATCTCCTGCCCCCAGGCTCTTTCATGAAGTCTAAATAAATATCAGCATGTGAACATTGTGGCCTGTGACTGACCAGTCATGGAACAGGACTCCAGTTGCTGTAGATTAAAGGAGCTCAGCACCGACCCAGGGGGGAACTGGAGGTCCTGTCACTGTTTACCTAGTGTCAGGACACAAACCCTGGGCCAAGCAAGAGCAAAAATGTCCCTCCATTGTGTCTCTGTCTTCCATTGTGTGCTTGACAAATGAAGAGTATACGGATACGGGGCGGCGGGCGGGAGAGCATGCGACAATGGCAGCAGGTGCAGCAGGACAGCTAATATTTGCACAGCAGCTTCAGCGGCAAACAAGCAACCAAACAAGCAACTCTTCCCCCCCCCCCAAAAGAGCAGGGGCAACAGTCTCCTCATAAATGGCTCCGTTACAGACACATAAATCCAAGGCTGACTCCACAAACATATCCTTGCCCCCGCCTCCGCCACCTTCCCATTCCTCTTCTTCTGCCCACAAATCCCTTCAGTGCAGGACAATTGCCAAGCCAGATCTCGGTAATGAGTGACACTGCAGAGGTCGAGTCGAAGGTTTAAGTGTGAATGCAGCGAATTCATGCATATGTGATCGTCCACCAGCAGTGGCAGACACAAAGCCAGTCGCACTTCAGCTTTCCACGCTTAAATCGTGACACACATGCCGACGGAAGATAAAGTCTTGAATACTTGAACTAATTTATCATCTAAACAGTGAATGACCAAGTTATTAGCGCACATGTTCAAGGAACAAACGTCAGAGGAAGGAATACGTAACATTAGCTGCATTGATATTAGGGTAAAAATTATACATAAAAACTGAATTAATAGATCTTCACAATGACCACTACTTGCTCTGTGCTGTAACTTCTTGGTCGCTCGGATCTAAATTAGAAAATTAAACAATTAAATCTATGCAGCTGGCAAATAAATAATATTGATATGCAATGTTTAAACGCTTTAGATTTCTGTAATTTATCAGTACATTGTGTTGGTACTATCACAAAGAGGTAAAATGAAATACTGACTGCATTGTGCAGCTCTGTCAGCAGCTACTATAACATTTTACCGTATCAAAAACCATCGCCAGCTATTTTTATTTTTATCTTAACACTATTTTAAGTCAAAACAAACTAAAATATCACAAGACACATCCTGAAAAAACACAAAATAGTTGTTTAAATCAAGCTAATCTGTTACAAACCCGCAGAAGAAAAAGATACGGCTTGCTTTAGAGGGTTGAGAATCGTCTGAGCTAATTTGAATAGTGAAAGGCCTTTATCTCAAGTTTGCTTCATCTCTAACCTCTTTTTTTTGTGATTAGGCATAAGAAATGAAGGCTTAATCCATTAAGATGGAAAAATCCATGGCAGCCGCCTTGGCTGTGTGAGGGTATTAATAAGATGACAATGCCGATTCATCAGTGGGACCAGACTTTAGTTCCATCAGTGCCTGAATGGACCTCACACCAGCTGAAATACTGGACTCTTCAGAGATTATCACTAAAATCTAGAATTAAAATTTACTGGGCTTAATAACTTTAGTTGACTGTGAGTTGCACGACAGAGCAAAAACAGTGGATGATGCATCATTACTGTCTCCAATTAAAAGGATGACAGTGCAACTTGATTTGAGAATGTTAAACCAGTATCGGCCAGTAATCAACAATATGAAAAGACACAAAACTCTCTCTGAAGAAAGCCGAGATGCAACTGAAAGTTTCTCCTATTTCATTTTGAACAGAATAAAAAAGCTAAAGGCTGTAGCAAGTTTGGTTCCGGCAGGTTGCGGCATTGCAGAAGTATGATCTTGCTTTCTGTGAAGCAGGCTCCAAGCATATTTTCACGAAAAGCCAAACATCCACTTGAAATCTTTTTGAGGCTCACTCCGAAATTGACTTGAGACCGCTTTGGCGAAGGTTTCAAGAGTGGCAAATTTTCCAAACATTTTTACACTGAAATAAAAGAAAATGCCTCAGACAAAGAATTTGCAGCTGCTCTTTTTTGTTATTTTCTTTTATTACAGAAATCACTCATCTTCCCTCTACTTATTGATGGGACTGCATTGTTCAAAGAGGAGAGATGAAACTTGTTAAAGAAAAGCTTTCCATCAGTGTGCCAGAAGTACAAATGTTTTGTCATATTGTTCTTTTGTTCTCTGTCAGATTTTAATTTCAAGTTGGGACTTGAATTAACTTTGTACTTTAGTGTTTTTTAAAATTTGGGCACATGATAAATGTTTTAGTTTGTGTAATTCTCAAAACTATTCAACAAGAACTACTTGTACAATAGTCCAAAACATAATAGACTTGCTATGAAAAAATGCATTTTCACTGCTTGTCATCAAATTCTAGTTTGAGTGAGGTCGCAAAAGTAAAAGTATCGACTCATATTCTTATTTTGAGCCAACTTAGCGGAATGGGTTGGTTTAAAAAGGTAATGGTTTCAAAAATCCTGTCATAATGTTTCGAAGATGGCATTTTCTCCAGATTTATAGAGCAGAGTAACACACTGCTGCTGCACACCACCAGTCAGCTTGCCGAAAGAAAACTGCTGCATTTAGTTTATGGGAAAAACAAACTGTTTATCTTTTGTCACAAAAAACAACTTGTAAGCTTAGTGAGGCCCAAACCGAATAAACAACCAAAATATAAAAATTTAAACCAAATTTAGCTGGTGTTCCATCCTTGTTTAATTTTTTTTTCTTATATTAGCAGCCTTGTAAATTCTAGCTGTCCTATTTAAAGATAAATGTCCTTTTACAGCTTGGCTGTCCTCTAAGATGCCTGTTATCATTTCCTATCGGAAACAAAGTAAAATAAAATAAAATAAAATCATATTTGAAGAAGGTGCAGCTCATGTGGCAGCATGTTGAACAACCCCTTTATGTCAATGTTGATTTGTTCATTTTGTAGACTTTGATTATCAATTCTTTGGTTGAAGCAAAGTGTGTTTGGACCTTTCTTCCCTCTGGTTTTGATTGCTGTGCAAATGGAAACTTTTTTACACTTAATTTCTTGCATTCAGTTATTATGACGTGTAACCATGTCAACAAGGTATTGTTTTTATTACTGGGAACAGCTGATTAGCATCTCAAAAGCACAAATACTACCTGAACTATGACCCCAAATCTCAGAGCAGAACCAAAGGAACAGAGCGAGAAGGAGGAAGTTCAAACCATGTCTGAACATGTCAAGGATAATATCCAATGAGTCTCTGTGCAGCTTTCTAATCATACGGCCAGACAGAGACTTAAAGAGGAGCGGCAAAAACAAACGAGGTGGATTAGCAGTGATTGCCAATAACTGACGTGCTACAGAGGAATACCTTCTCTGCTGCTTGGAAACTGAGCTGTTAGGATGTCGTGATGGTCACGAGACTGTCATACAGCAGCAGTGTCTTCAGTCAGAAGCCTCATTATTTCACTGCAGGACTGACTGCTACCAGAAAACCTTCTTGTTTACAGCATTACCACAACTCTGTTAAAACACGTTGACTTGAGTTATGAAAAAAAAAAATTATCTGGGATAAATAAAGTATTTTACTGAAACTCAGATAATTTGGAGCTTACCAGAGAAATCTCAACTAATTCTGTTTTGTTTTGTTTTGTTTTCTAAACAGACACACAGCCTTAAGAGTTGAGCCTTTGTAAAGCGTTGATTACTAGCCTCTAGATACACTAAGCTGGGAAGATAACTGCAATAAACGACTGCTTGTTATCAACACTAATGTCCTGATTTAAAGATCTAGGGATCTTTTACAGACTGCACTTTACCAATTAGAGTAAAGCCGGTAATGCAGTTCTAGTAAATAAAAGTGTCTGCTGTGGTTCTGGTGGAGTAGTTCTGTTACACAAACTCCAGCTACTGCCATTGGTGCTTTCTTTGAATCCAGCCATCTGTAGATATATCAGCACACCAGCGGTGAGTGTGCTTTGAGAGAAAAGAAAACAGGACAACGATTTCACAGTGGGTGATTGACACACAAACAGTATGTTTTAAAAAGTTCCAGATTGCTTTTGACAGATGTTGACATGTCTATAGTAAAAAGCTCAGTTGGAAGTGACCTTTCCACCTCAGTGGTTACAGGATTGACATGGATCTTAACAGAAATAATCGCACACTGAGGATCACTGTGATCGGAGACCCAATTTGGTTGTGATGTGAGAGGAGATAAGAGAAATTCAGCCTTGAGAAAACTTAGATCCAAAGCAGAGCACTCTGTGTTAAACTTGAGAAGAAGAGTGCAGCTTCTTGCTGGCTACAAAAGGTGAGCCTTTCAATCAATAACACATGGGATCTCTAAAGACTTGGTTCTGGTCCAGGAAAAATCCATGTGAAGGAGGGACTGAGAAGGTTAAGGGTACCAAGTTGGTCAATAAACTGGGCCTCTGCCCCAAGGCAACAAACTGACTCCAGCTGTGAGACAAGACCACGGGCTAGTGTTTAACTTTCATCCCGTCAGCCAATGGCTCTCCCACTGCTCCCCAACCATTTGCCACTCAGCGCGACATTCACCTCCACTGCACACCTCCGCCCCCTCAACGGAAAGGCAATCAGTGAGCCGAACTGGTCTGCATGGTAGCCTGAGGCCAGGCAAAAAAAAAGAAGAAAAAAAATTACAGTCATGAGTTTTCTGTGTGAGATGGCAGTATGGGTGGAAACTGCAGAGTTGGACAAAGGAAGCAATGCAGCTGTTAGTAGCACATAGCTAGTAGCTGAATCTACAGTTCAAACGTAGCAATGACAAAAATGTGATTCTGTAATAAACATTCAAATTATTTTTAAAGTGGGTCTTAGTTCATGATTATTTGAAATACGGGGCCATAGAACAGAGTCTGGTTTAAATGAGTGAGAATGAACGCCGACATCTATAAAACAGAAACAAGACGACAACTTTGCTTCACTTTTAATTTCTTCCTCACTACATATTTTGCTGAAGGTCAGATTCAAGCAGGCTTAGATGCACAACAGAACAAAACACCCACTCTTTAGTGTCTACAAAAAACTCCCTGAAGGTCCTTTTCAGGTAAACAGGAGTTTTGATTAACCTTTCATAAAATCCTACAAGCACTTCTCTTGCAGAAGCTCTGGCTAAAACCTGGATCAGAATGAAGCAAGAAAATGAATAAATGAATGAATAATGCCTCAAACTAGTAATAAACAACCATCTAAGATATTTGATGTTCACCATATCCATTTGGTCCTGGTCTTTTAAAACATGCAACCCTTTTTTGATAGGGCAGTTTGACAAACAACAACAATGGAAAAATAGTATATTAGACGCTGTTTTGTTTATACAATCACTTAGAAATAAATCTAAAATAGCAAGTTGACAAGATCTCTGGAATTTCGCACCGAAGTATCACACACACACACACACACACACACACACACACACAAATAACTACACACAATTTATAAGATTTATCTAAAGGACAAACTTTAGATCCTCTGCATTGAGTGATTTTTAAAACATACTTTTAAGATTTACTTGTATATTTCTCAGAAACAAGGTTTCTTTGGCATCATTCAAAGAAAATGACACTTCAAGTAAGATCATAAAAAGTAAAAGCCAAGTAAACAAAATAACAAAGGTAACTAAATAGGGAAAACTAAATAAAGAAGTTTATCTGTCACTCAATAAGTTTATCTATCTCTCAGCACTCTGAGGCAGTAAGTGGTTTACAGCCTAACTGTGACTAACCTTTACGTTAATCTGAAGGGAGACAACGCAAAGTTTTCCAACTACTTGAACCCATCTGGTCTCAACACCAGAACCACCATGTTGGAACTGAAAGGAACACCTTACAGTGTCAGACGGGCTGTTTACTGTCACGTAACCCACTTGGGTTTCGGCTCAGGCAGTTCTCCAACATCAAACTTTCTCACCTGGAGAGAGAGTCGGCTTTTAAGCTCGAACAGTGAATCTGGTTGCAACAAGCAACTTTGAAACTGTAAGGCTGTACTGATCTCTTCTGGTACTGGGATTCTGGATCCCTGCAGGTTCCCCACTTTGGTTGCGGAACCGAGTGGCACTCTTTAAGAAAGTTGGTAAGCGACGTTAAACATCCGTAGAACTTTGGAAGAAAAACAAAATAGGAATCTTGGACAACTTTGAGTAAAAATAGACAAACCCAGTGATGCAAATTTCATTTATCGGAACCGAATATGTGTTTCGGCTCATCTTCGACCCAGTTGGACGATGCTTCTTGATGAGTCAGTCTGAACTTCCAGAGGAGGAGATGTCAGGAGGGACTCATTAGCCAATCAGAAGCCAGTTAGGGTAACATAGAGGTTATGTCACACCGTAGAGTCAAATAAAATTATTCCTGTTCGTATTTTTGGGAGTCACCACAAACTTCATCAAACTACCAGTTTAGACATAATAAAGTCTGTGGCTGTGGCTGTGTTCACATTCAAACATTTAAAACATGAATGATCAAGAATTCATATTATACTATACAAAGTGCAACACTAAACAAATCTTAAAAGCATTAAAAGAGTGGCATTTGAGTGAAATTATAGATTATTTGGTTAGACATGTTTTCTGAGGAGAACATTTTAAAGATGATTCAAAAACAGCTGTGGTAAGTAAAAGGTCACACTCAGTTGAGAACATAACACTGACCAGTGTCAATGCGTTTACCTGAAAAGCAATTTTATGCCAAAAGATTTTTCAAAATCTCATTGAATACACAGACAAAGACCCCCCACTGCTTCCTGCATGATAAGGAGTGAAATTAATTACTTAACCATCCTTTCTTGGCCTGAAAGTGACAAAAGACAAATCTACAGTTGCAAATTAACCCCAGAATAATGAATGAGAAATGGAGCCCCGAGGTCTTAATTGAATATTTGCTCGACTCATTTTGTTGACAATGATGGATGTTGGGGAAAAAAAAAAGGCTTCAGCAAACTCATATTTCATATTTCATCATTCTTACATCGGACTTCAGCTGTACAGATTTATTGATTGGTAAATGATGAGTTTTCATTGTGCAGCTAAGCTGAATGAAGTCTGACATGTTCCGATGAGTTTTGATAAATTGGGGCTATCGGGACTTGAAGAGCAGAACGCGAGCGCTTCGTTGATCATGCTTAACAATCCAGGCATTCCAAAATTAAAGAGGCTTGGAGCCACACATTGACGTCCATGCAGCTGCATGTTTGTACTCGTCACAAATATTACTTTGAGGGACAAACTCATCTGTCAGACTCAACATGGTTGACCAAAAAACAAGCTAAAAGGACACAACCAGACCAGGTGTTGCTAAGTATGTTGTATGCTTTCATTAAAGCTTCAACAAAGTTTATTTAACTCCTTAAGCTGGATTTGCAGCACTGGCACATTTTGTGGAGACACACAGAGAAAGTAAATTGAATGCGAGAATCACAATGAAATTTCAAGCCCCTGGAAAAAAATAGATTCATTTTAAGCATTTGGCATCTTTTGCACAGCAGATGTTTTATATGTGAGTGAGATACACTTAGTATTTCACTGGAGTAAAATGATTCTCGCATAATTTACATAACTGTGGGAAATAAGTCAGAACAAAATGCATATAACACGCAAGGCTTGGGGATTTATTTACACGGAGGAATCATCATATACAAAAGTAAACATTTCTTTTAATTTCTTTAAAATGCGGCTCTACATGACGGATTGGGTTGTCTGCAGCTTTTTGACTTGCAGGATTAAATTGGTTAGAGATGTGCTGAGCTTTCATCAATTTGGCCCCACTTTGAAAGATGGAAAAACTTGGAGGTGAAAACAAATTAAAAACCCGGAAAGACCATTAGTTGATGTCAAACAAATTATTTCAGTGACATTTGGAGGGATAAATTTTTAAATCTCTAAACGGTTGTTCAGCAGTAAAATGTGAAGAGTTTAAATACACTCTTTTTTTGCCAAATTACTAAAAACAGACGAGGGTCAGCTCTTTAACAAACGATTGAGCTGCTCTCATATCAGGGAGTAGTAGAAAACAACACAATCTCTGTTTCACAGATCTTTCACTTGAGCATCAACATTGAAGGTCAAAAATATCACATGTGTATGTGCGAAAATCTACAAGGTCACAACAACTAAATAAAGTCTGAATTATTGAAAATGCATGGCGCTCCTGGATTAGCTGGTTTGCAAACTCCAGTCAGTATCATTTCAAGTAGCTCTGAGCCGAGGTGTTTCAGCTTCCCAAACCGCATTTTCTTTCAAACATTTTAGATACGCGCTACAAAAAAATAATCCGCAAATGGACACATTTTTTGCAAATAATTTTGAGTCAAGTTAGACAACAAGAAAAATGTCTGAATACTGAAGCGCAAAGAGACAGAGGTCCAGAGTAATAATGAACAAGGATCACTGAAAAGTAATGGAGCACCAGATTTCTATTCCAAGACATTTCTCCACCCTATAGGTGCTAACACTTCCACAGTAAAAGTCAGCATCAATACCAAACAGTATTGGCTTTAATGGGATTGGTAGTTTGAACAATGAAAATCATGTCACTATTGAAGCACCCCACATTTGGTTCACAGACTTCCACTCTAGCATGAATCTGCTTGTTCAAACCATATAGTTCACCTTCAGGGGAGACGACTCGGAGAGAAAGTGCAGATAAAAGACAACCTCATCAACACATCCAAGGGAGGTAATAATGACAGAGCATGAATAAATATTTTCCCAGATGATTAAACTGGGAGGAGATGGTAGAACGGTAGGGGAAGGTTCCTGGGAGAACGGGATGTGTGTGTGAAACTGTGCATGCAGGAGGTTAGATAGGGAATAGAGATAAGACCGGAACTTTCTGGGGCATACAATGTGCTGGGAGGTTCAGAAACAGCCCAGCTCCACCCTGCCGCCCTTAACCAACAGATGAAGGCAAAAAAGAAAAAAAAAGTTTCCCATGAGCAGAGAGGCAAACAGAATCTAACTGAGTGTCACAAGGTTCAGCCAAGAAAACATTCCCAACCAAATAGATAGCACTGTACACCAAATAGGAGGGGCAGAGTTTTTCATGAAGGGAAAGTTCCTCATATCCATGAAACGTAGCAGAGGGGAGCTTCAAATCAAAGAGTGCTGCTTCATCTGAGATAAAATGTAAATTTCAAAAGTGGGTTTAATCAACAACTCCTTGTGATGTTAAGCAAAAGATGCGAGTACAAGTTCTGGAGGTCTGCATATTTTTCTGTGCAACGGTTCATGTACATGAAACCCCACGTCCTGGCAGGCACATAAAAACAGAACCGCATACCTTCAGAGGAGAAGCACCTGATTGATCAACCAGACGAGTGGCTGCAGTAATCGAGTTTCACGTTACTTCTTGAAATTTTGCAAACTGAGCATCTTTTTTTTTTTTAATCTATAAACTGCAAACAAACGAGTTTCCAGCAGCTTTTAACCAAGGATTACAACTGAAAACACTTTATAGTTGGTTCAGGTTAAAAACATGCTTGCCGCAGATTTAACATCTAAAACGCAGAGGGATGCAGAGCGAATATGCAGCAATTTATGGCTTGCGAAATGATTTAGCACATACTCTGCTGAAGGATTTCGAGCATGTTGCTCCAGTGTGTGATGTTGTCTGGAGTATTTTTTTTCGGAAAGTTCAAAATTACTCAACATTCCTCCAACATTTACTGAAATGACAATTAGGGAAGAATTTATTTGAAAGCAGTTTGGAAATGTTGCTGCTTTAAATTCTGCTGCAACCACAACAGATGGAGCTTCTAAATGACAACCGCTAAGATTCCAATTTCCTCATTAAAAGTTAAATAAAACATAGACACTATAAATAATTACATGACACAGCTTATACTTGTGTGCAGCTGTGCTTAAAGTAAAAGCAACTTTACTCATCTGCTTGGAAGTTAATAAACTTTAGTAACGCAGAAGTTGCAGAGAAAAGGTGGCAAAATCTGGACTGTGAAAAAAGTTCTTCTTACTTTAACTCGCTGACTGGACTTCGACAACCAGATCCCAGTTGCACACAGAAGGGCAAAGGTTTGTTTATTATCTGTTTTCCAGACACATACAGTCATTTTATTACACAATAAAGTAACTGTGTTGTTATCTTCGGCAGTTCAAATATAACTTAAAAGAAACTTGATGCCTTGAAATTGGGTCTCTGTCTCTTTAAGAACCCCCTGTTCTCTCTGACAATCCGCCTGCAGCACATCGTCACAACAATCCTCCTCATTGTGACATTTATAACTCTTCATAGAAGTGTTGCCCTAAAACCTTTGTACAAATCTACAGTTTTATTTTTATTATGTCAAACATTGTTAACTGTGTTGTCCTTGATTGAGTAAATGTGAATTTACAGTATTTACAGTGAATGTGACTTACAGTAGCTCAAGTACTTCTGCGTGTTGAATGGATTGTGGTATATATTTCTGGAAACAAATTGATAATAATTTAATCTTCTTTATGTATGAAGCGTTCAGTTACTTTTCTCCGACACATTAATGATAATCACTAATGTTCAGTAAGTCAGATTGTATTCATGTCAAATCAGTTCATCATCTAAAATTGGTTAAAAATGGTAAAAGTTGAAATCTGTGGCAGTGCTCATTTTTTTTCCAAAAACGTCCTGCTGCCAGAAAAATGTTGATCTCAAATCTTCTTTGCCTTAAATTATTTTAGAAACTTGCACAAACTTTTGCTCATCAGTCTGATTTATTTACAGCATGACAAAACTTGGTTTACAACTGCAACACTTTGAGTCATTTGTGATCATTAGTTTACATATTGAAGACCAATTAGATCCAATATTTCACAAATAACTTGTAGTTTCACAAGTTTCTTTATAATTAGGAGGGGAAGAAATATAGGAGCAGCAATAATTTTTACTACTCTTCAAAATAGTGTGAAAAATAGCTACATTACTAAAAAGCAACAAGTAAAAGGAGGAAGCTAGTAAAAGCTTCTTTTCCGTTCACAATTCAATGATTTTCTGCACAGATAGTAACGTTCAATCAGCGTCACACATGTCATTCCTCTACGTTTTTATGTATATTTAACTTTCCTAAAGAAAAGTGGCTTCCTTGATTGAAGTCTCACAGCCCAGCTCTGCATTTTACATGCATTCACCGTGTCTGTGTGTGCAGCGTCGCCCAGACAGATGGACTCAGCTGGGGTCTAGAAGGGAGTCAAGAAGAGAGGAGTGGACTGAAACTGTCAGGCCAGGTCCCTGGAATCCCACAGCTTTCTGCTACACTGATCCCAATCACAGTACACCTGCTCTTCATCGCCCCCACTTTCCAACTTCACTTGTAGGACAGCCTGATAGATTTGAGTAGGATGTGAAGACTGGAAATTACTCTCCTTAACGGCAAAGCCCCAATTTCAAGCTCACGGTAAAAGCTGATCCAAGAGCACTATGTCAAAAACCTTCTTCTGGCTCTTACGCTGAATACAGAGACAGTTGATGCAGAAGATCTGGTGAGGTCACAGGAAAACTAGGGGCCATCTGCCTACTCATGCTGCACTGTGATTATGAGCCTTAGGACTCCCTAAGGTAGGGGGAGGAGGAATGAACTCAGTCCTCTCTCTTTCCCAGAGAGAACTTCACATTTTTGCAGATACTTCTTGTAAATTTTGTTTCCGTTTAATTCAGTCCTCCTATTTGGCTCGACTTTAGTCGCTCGACAGAGAAAGCGCTGTCATCATTTTCAGCAATGCTCAGGCCGGAGATTAGAAGAGAATCTGTTTCACTACGACTGATTAAAATATGTGAATGGCAGAACAATGAGGGATGTACGGAAAAGGATTAGGGCCATTGATAAAAAAAATCCAACGTTAATACCAGAATTATGACTTTTTCTCAGAATTCTGAGTTTAATTTAAGAATTTATTCGCTCTGTCAGCACTGTCATCGTTTTCACCGATGCTCACTGTGGAAATTGGCAAATAATCTGTTTCAGCACAAATGAATAAAAGATGTACAAGGGAAGAACAATGGCAGATGTATGGAAGAAGACTAGGCCCACTGTAAAAAAACAAAAAAACTGACTTTAATAAAAGTATTCTGACTTTTCTCTAAGAATTTGGACTGTCTGGACAAATGAATAAAAAATGTAAATGGCAGAATATTAAGAGATGTACAGAACGGAATAAAAAGAAAAATTTTACTTCTGTGTTTATATATTTTTTAGCCAATTAGAATAAAAGTTGCTCTTGAACATAACCTTGAGGAGGGTATTAAACATACATTTCATTAAAATAACATTGTTGTTGTCTTATTGAATTTTTGTGGTGTGCTGTATATTTTTATGGTAAGTGTTTTTATCTATGAAAGGAAAATCATTACATTTAGCAGAAATAAATGGTTGTAAACATCCATCTCTGAGTTACTGAAATAAATGAATGTTTCATTAATATTCTAATTTATTGAATATTACTATATTTTACACCCCCCTCTATATTTTACAGGCAGATGAAACAAATTCAGCAAGATTCCTATCAAAATGTCCTTACAACCATTGCTTCATAAATACAAACCCTTCAGGTTCAAGGTCTCTTTTTCTGGCAAGTATCTGCATCAACAGGAACATTTGTTTTATAAAATTGAAAAGAAGCATCACTGACTTTATAGTTGGCAAATTCACATTTGTACTTCCTTATTTTTAAATGTGCAACTGTGAGTTTTGTCTTTTCATAAGTTAAACAACTAAAAACTAATGTCTCAGGTAATCAATTTTCTGAGTAAAACTAATTGAATTTATGTTTTGTCTCAGCAGAGGACAGTTTGTTCAGTTTCTTACAACCAAGAGAAAAAAAAAATTTACACATGAGCTTCAGACAAGCTACCTGTCCGTTTCTAAGCTTTTCTCCTCATTGCTGTGCACATTTGCATACATATACATGTATCTGTGCTATTTCTCTTCTCGGTTCAGGTCTCAAAGTGTGTTTCTTTTTGTTCGTTTTCACACTGGAGCAAAACAAAGTGGGCAGCTGCTGTTGTGACTGCAATGAAGTGATTGGCAGGGCTTCACACAATTCCCTCGGTTACAAGGACAAGTGCCGCAGCAAAACAAGGCTCCCACTGACTGCTGCATCCCCTGCTGCTTCCATACCTGGAGGCAACCACAGGAGATAGCCTATCGACACTAATAGGGAGGGCAGAGGAGGGCTGACATGCTTTTTGCATGCCTGCCAGCACAGTCGATGCACCCTACTGTTGCCGGCATGCAATAAATGCTACCATAGACACATTTTTAAAAGCACACCACAGTTGGTGCTCCAAAATCCGTCCAAAATAAGTGCGGGGCTATTAATCTTTATATCACACAACTATATATTATTCAGGCCTGTTAATAACTTCCTGAATACCTGCAAGTTAAATCACAATCTCCTTTTCTACTCCCTCTCTGCTGCATTATTTCCCGTACTCATAAGTTCAATGCTTTGGGATCAATTTGGAGGGACTGTAATTGCCTTGAAACTATTCTTGCATCATTAGACCAGAGTCCTAAGATGGCATTTGCAGGGAAAGAAAGGGCATAGCAAACAGCTCCTACATAGTTCTAAAGGTTACTTTTAATCACCCGACGAGGAATCCTCCCCTGGCTCTCCATTGCTGATTTAAATCTATTCCAAGTTCCACTCAAGGGTCCACATTCGCCATGCAACCATGTATATGGCAGGAAGCTGCACTAATTAATTGGTGGGTTGGATTGTTACAAAAAGATTCTAACCTTTGACATGTTGTCTGACAATCGAGGGAAGGCGCTTTCACTTGAACTTGAAAGTGGGAAATGAAATATGAAAACATTAATTACTGGGAGAAGATGCGGCTAAATGTGACTTATTCAGGTGAGAGCTAAGGTGTTATCAAGGGAGCTCTGTCGACGTTCAAAACACCCTCAGTTTTAACTATCTGAATCCTGGTGGGAGGATAATTTTTTTTTTCCTTCTTTTGGGGGTGGAGGAGGGATGATTACACTAGATTGAGCTCTTCATTCTTTCGCTTTGAGAACAGGCGTCGCTTTGCTAAAGAGATGTTTTTTGCTCAAATGGCAACAAAACAAAGTGGCTCGGGGAAAACACCAAACTGCCAAAATGAAACGAAGATAGCTGTAATTCACATCTTACCCTGTCAGTGCATACACTGAGAGATGGCAGGATTGTCAGTGATGAGCTCTTGTTTTTTTTCCCTTCTTTCTTTCCTCTCCTCTGTGTGACTGACTTTTCAGCCTCCTGCTTCTTTAGCTGAAGTCGCTTTTGCAGTCGGCAGGAACGGTGGGGGATTCTTTTCATAAATGCATAAGTGAGGAGCAAATTATTATGCACAGGACTGAATTTTTTGAAGGTGCAGCCACACGCGCATTAATCAGTGGGGTCTCTTTCTTCCCCAAGTTCATCATCTCCTTTTAGCAGCGAGTACAGTCTCATGCAGACGAGGCGGAATAAGAGGAATTCTTGCCAGCGCTACATTTCTGAAAAAGCTCCATCAATGGCGTTTCTTCGACTGTAAGACTGACACACATCAGAAACGCCAGCAAGCACATCAAATCTGGGTCAAAGATACATTAAAATTTCAACAAAGTCCTCGGCTTTGCCATGGAGGTGCAACGGGAACAATTCAAATGAATGCGGAAAGCCCACTGTGCTTTTCCTGTGAGATATTTACAATAGCTACTACAAGAACGTCTAATTTGGCCTGTAGACAGTGCAGAGGAGGCATTCATACTCCACCACTGGTTAACATTACTTCTTGGCATCATTAAATTCAGCCTCTGCTCTTAAACCAGATTTATATACCTCCAATATCCCCAGAAATCCCAACTATAAACTGCACCAGAAACACTAAAGAGAACCAGATCTACTCTCAGAGACAGTTAGAAATACAAACGTGTTTTTACTGAAATACAACCAAAGAGAACAGATACACCAATTTCTCTGTCTGAATGTGTTTGTAGCTTTGCTAGAAACGCATACATTTGGTCAAATTAGAACATTTGAACACAACACTAAGAGAAACTTGTGGGTTTCTAAAACACAAATATTAATAAAACAGAGCTTCAATAGCATTGAAGAAATTGTAAAACTGTTTATATTCCCACCAGTGTTTGTGCATCTTAAAAAACATAAATAAATAAAAAATAAACATCTTCATGGGGTTCTAGGATGTATCTGCACTAAAAAAGAAAAACATGACATTGGAATATTATTACTGAATATCTCTCTGTGACAATATTCCAACATTTACCTCCCGTTTCACTTTATTTTCTATCAACATGTTCCCAAAGAATTCTCAGACTTTTTGTGTCTTTGTGCCTTGTAATGTGTGAAAGTTCACTCAACTATTAGCAAAATCAGAATGCATAGAACGTGAAAAATATAAAACTGCTCCCAAACAGCTCTTTGCTTTAGCAATATTGCACATGTTCAAAATGTAATGAAGACTACAGTTTACTTTGGAAAGATAATGCATTATTATAAGGAAAACAAAGAAGGTAAAGGCAATGGATAAACAAGGTTCTCACGAAAGAAAAATAAACTTTTACAAATATTTTAAGCTGGCAAATAAAATCAGTAATTTTCCTTTAAACGAGGTAGATGTATAACAAATCTACATCAAAAAAGTTCAAAACTTTTAACAAGATTCAGAAAGAAAATCTAATTACTTCACTGTAGAATAAGGCAGTGTAATTGGGTTGACTCAAAGGTAAAACACTATACTTAGTGGATCTAAAAAAAAATGTATAGCTAAGAAAATATAATTTCATTTAACAAACTGCTGAAGAAATTGGTTTAGCAATAAAAAAAAAAAACACTGTTCAAAATGGCTTGAGGACTGAACAGCATATTAAAGGTAATCACATTACCACCGTACCAGGATTTCATAAATATGACTAGTTACTTTAGATTCCAGTGTGTGTGAGTGAATCTCAGCAGGAAACGACACGTCTGAGGCTCCATACCTGCACAAAACCTGAATACGAGTATCCAGGACGTGACAAAAACAGATAATTTGATTGTAAATCACTAATATTTTCTCAAATACTGTAAACGAATACAGGTGAATTCACACTCTAAACCAATAACAGCTCCTTCTTTGCAGAGGCTAGAAATGCAAAAAGAAAAGTGCCATTGTTGCTGAATCCAGTCAAGAGGCTCTTAAAAGTATAGGCACTTCAACTGGCTCTCAGTTGCAGCTTGTGACATTGAATGTTTAGGCGGAGCCCTTCATGTTCATAAGTTAACGTAATAACATCGTTGTGCAAAGTACAGACTAGTTGTGCAGACTTTACAGACTCGAATTCCCTCAACAGCAGCAACAAGCGCCTCGAGTGGATGGCCTGTTTCTGTCACTGTCATCACACTCGTCACTGTGGTAACCAAGAAAATGGAGGGTAAAGCTCGTTGCAAGAAAGGGGGACATGTGTCATGAAGTCTAGTCGACTTTGTCAAAAAGTATATTTTTAAAAAACAAACATGTTTTTCTTTATAAAACCAGAATAGTTTGCCGTTTGTTTGCCATTCCTGAACAAAACATTGAAAACAACTCTTATGCCAGGGCTCAGTGGTATTATGTTGTCACAGAATACAGCCACTACCCAAAATGCATCTGGGTTGACAGTTGTCTGATTCACGTTTACAAAAATAAGAACAAATTGCCCTGGTTATTGTTCGGGTCTCGTCTCTTTGTTGCTTTGTGAAACATTTGCTTTTGGGCTTTTGTTCTCTGGCTGTCAAGTTTCTTGCTGACAGGTAATTCAAGAGTTTTTTTTTTTTTTTTTTATTCAACATCCCTATTACATCCATCATGTGGAACGTGGCTAATAAATCAGTTAATTACAATCCTAGTACATGGAAACCAAAGACCAGAAATTAAAAAGGAAAAAAAAAACAAAAAAAAAACACGAAGAGCGTGACACAATCTGAATAATGACTCACATTTCATTCTGAGAAAAGCACTTGACGGTGACATTTGAAAAACAGTGTCAGATTCAGGAGCAATTCTCAGCGGGTGCTGTCAGAGCCTAATTAAACTACCCTCCCTTGTAACTATCTGGGACCAGCATCTCTTGTCTGGAAGATGGAGTCTGTGCGTCTGTGCGTCTGTGTGTGTGTGTGTGTGTGTGTGTGTGTGTGTGTGTGTGTGTGTGTGTGTGTGTGTGTGTGTGTGTGTGTGTG
>CAEGAF010094294.1:0-14421 GCA_903067075.1 Micropoecilia bifurca | reverse complement strand
AAGTTCCATCATAGGTAATTTAATACATTCATGTAAATAGTTATTTTCTCCAGGGTATTTCAGAAGTTAGAATTTGAAGATGTCAGACCAAGATTTTTCTAACCCCATCTAACACTTTGAATTCTGAGGAAACAATGTTTGTTTTCCATAGAACCTGCTGTTAACCAGATCACACCTTAACTAAAAGTAATATGATCACACTTTGGCTCATCAGTCCCCATCTTGAACCACTGGAGAATGTGCAGCGTGCATCACTTTTATTTTATTTCCTGAATTAAATAACACTCGCTGGATGTATGCATCACTTTTGCATGCACTGGTTCAGGACAGTAGACGTCACCATTCTAAAGGTAGTAATACCCTATGTATTCTTGGCCTAAATGTTATTAGGTGTATAAGAAGGTGCTGTAGAGTCAGTGAGTTTTTCCTTTTTTGTTTTTTTTTAGGGGGGCAGGGGGATGAGGATGTGTTTCCACATGAAAGCGCATGGTTTGGGCCACATTTATTTGTAATGACAACAGAGATGGGAAGTCTTTGTTTAGGAGAGTAAGACGCTCCATTATGTGTCTCTGCTTATGTGTGCAAACAAAGGGGAGAGCCTCAAATTAAACAGGGATTGGTGTTATTTCGGAGTTGACCTTTTTCACCTCTGATTCACAGCTGAGGAATGCTTTTTGTCCGATCCTTGAGTCTGCACCTTCAACAGCTTTGTTCACCTCAACTGTCTGTTTTCGCCGTTTCTTTCAGCAGTCTCCCGTTTTTCTCACCTACTTACAATTCACTTACAAAAATTTCCTTAAGCAGCCTAATATGAACGCTAAAGATGTCCAAGTTCCAGCCCAGACAGAGCACAAAAGGAATTCCCCTGCTGGATTAACAGGACCGTTCTTCAGCAGTGGGCTCACAGACAAAGAAAGAGCGGAGGCAAGAAAGTCCAGACCACCCGGGTTTTCACTTCTTGCTGAGCCATCATCCTGCCTGACTCACATTGGCCTTTCACTCAAGCCTTTAGAACAAGAAGTAGAAAAACTTGACATCATCTGCCGACCTTCTCTGACTAAAGGTGAAATCCAACTGTTCGATAGCATGTCATATGGACAGAGCTTTCTAGAAGGGTCACTAAACAGTAAGTTGGACCACCTTCTTGTTAGACCTTCTGGGTAATACAGCTTCTTCTCACAACCAACAAACATAATTTGTGGGTTAACTGGAGATTCTAAAAATGCCATTTGGTTTGAGTGTGTTCATATATGAACTGTGTGTTGGAAGCGATCTGCCCAAGACATATCATGGCTATTGTCAATCAGTCACTGGAGAAAGTCAAAGAGACTTTGCAAACTCTGTGCTGGTATGTAAAACACTAGATAGTATCGGTGGGTCTGTGTTTATGTTCCCATCTACGGTTTAACAGGTAAGCTGATGGCGAAAGTTTTGAAAATGTAACGTTGTACACTCTTCAATGACTTCCTGTCTTCTTTCCTGAATGGTCTGTTCTTGTTCAGCCACTTCCTGTTGAACTTTTTACTCGTATGCTGCAGTCATAACTAAAGCCTTGTAGAAAAGACAGCAGGCAACATTTCATGTCTTTGTAATATATCGTCAGGATTTAAAGTTGTTTGAAGAATTATTTCTTTTCCTGAAGACCTCTTTGCACAGCTTATTAGCTATGGCTACATTAAATCTGTTGATGTACTTCTTTTAGTCCAGGTTTTGATTGTCTTCTAATTCTTGAATCAAGTGTACACCATCTGTTTCCAAACTCAAGCAGCTGAGTGTGTCTGTCATCAGAAAGAACCATTTTCACTTGAAATAACTCATGCATTTCTTCTCCTTGAGTCATTAAGCGGCATTAGATTACATCATATCGTCAGATCTACCTGTGTGTGGCCTGTTTTTTTTATTTTTGGGCGTGAGTTCATCATTTGAAACACAGCTCTGACCGAACCACAGGAATTATCCTTGTCTGAGCTGCTAAAATTAAAAAGTTAACCACATGTTGTGCATCGGCGTGCACGTGTCCTCTCCCTCCCTAAATACCGGTTACACTGACTGCCTTGTAAAAGAAAAAAAAGAGGAAACACTGGGATCCATGTCATGCGTTTTAATCATCCGCTGGAGTGTGTTTTGTTGCTTGACATTCCTCTCATACCTCCACCCGGTCACTGTTCTCCCACAGGAGTGCTGGATTGTGAAGGTACTTTACTTTTCTGTAAAAGACAAGGAAAGAGTTTGGGGTCTTTTTTAAAAAGGTAAATATGTGTTTGGGAATGGAACAGAAGCTCAATTTCTTTCACTAAAAACACTTAGAATTATCAATTTCTTCTAGCTTTATTCTAAAACAAAACAAAAAATCAGTTTTGCAAACGAAAACAAGGAAAAGTCGAGTTAGTTGAACTTTTGAACAAATTAGTCTATGTAAATATTGATCCAACTCATTTTAGATCTACTGAAGTTGCTATTGGCTGCTTCTAAAGCTCCTAGAAGTCACAGATAACTTGCTTTACCAACTATGCGCAAGCACCTGCACCTTTACAGATGCTTTTTCAGGACACCAACATGTTTAATGTGATCAGCCAAATGGGTTTATTATATCATGAAATAATTTTTGAAAGTTCATGTTCAAGCCACATCAAGGTCTTCTAACACGTAGAAGCAAGTTACCTGTCTGACAACATGAAGGAGATCTCAAAGCTTGATCTAAAGAAATTCAAAAACAGGCTAGAAACGGTCATTGATATCTGTCGGTGTGGGATAGTTTGCGAAACCCTTTCCTTGGCGTTCCTTGGTGACGGCACTGAACCACAGTGAGATCTATTTCCAACCAACGTAAAAATGACAATTGGCAAAACCTCCAAGGAGTGGCTGCCCACCAAAATAACTTCAAGAGTGCATCAACAATTCATCTAGGAGGTCACTAAATAATTCAAAGAAGAGACTGGGCACACATTGCATCCATGGGAGAGTTCCAAGGCCAAAGAACACAAAGACCCTTTACATTTGCCAAAAGTCACTTGATGATCCCAAGGACCTTTGAAAATAAATATGCTGTGGACAAAGGGGACAAAAGTGGAACTTTTGGGGAGATGTGGCTTCCGCTGCGCTTGGTGTAAAACAAAACAGCACTTCAGGGGGAAATTAAAGTGAAAGGGTTAGATCAGATTTAGTGGCAGGGTGATGAATAACTTCACAAATTGGATGGAAACGTTGTTCTCTCAAACAGAAACACTGGAGGAGAATGTCTGTAATCATCAACACAAGTGCCAAGCAGCAAAGAAACGAGCAAGACGATTGTCAGACAACAGTTTATTATAACATAATCTACATGGACCATGTAAATGGACAAAGTCAAATATGGTGAGTTGAGTCAGAGTCTCAAAAATGTCCAGGGCTTAAATTTGCCATCCATGGGAAGCAGTGTTTTGGTTAGTGGAAGGTGCAAACAACTGAGAAAAAGCACAGAGGTTGTTAGCCAAGGTCTTTGTTACAGCTTAACAAAACAACTTTTAAAAATCCTCCTAAGAGCCTATCCAGCCTTCCACCTTCTACAAATTAGTGTAGTTTGGTTTTAGGCGTTTCTTGCGTTGTTTGTTATTGCTCCAACCTTTGATATTGTTCTAATTCAATCCATAACAAAATGGTCAGCTAGATATTTCATTTTTGTTATGTTGTCTTTTTTTAGAAGCAGTCAGTAAAGAAGTGGTCAGTTGGGAAATTAGAAACACTTCATTTTATAGTCCCTTGAGATTATTGTGCCTTTTGTGACGTCATTAATACTCTGGTATTTCTCTTCATTGTGTTTTATTTAACATAACCTTGTGTCAGACAAGTGGCTAGGAAGAAATATGTATGTTTTTGTGCAAGCTTATTTGAAAAGTTCATCAGGCGGCGTTCTCTTTAAACTAGATTTTTAATGTCAAACGCTCTTTAACACATTTTTATCAATGAATGCAGTCGATCAGGTTCTGGTTAAAAACCTGAATGACTCCGACGAGGATCACCACCACAGGGAGTGAAACAAACTATGGACCCATCTTTTGTCTTTCTGTCTGGATGGTGCCGACTGGGAGGAGGAGGAGGAAGAGGAGGAGGAGGAGGAGGAGGAGGAAGAGGAGGAGGAGGAAGAGGAAGAGAAAATGATTAGGAAGAAGTCCGTGGGACTCGCTCTTCTCTTCTGCGTCTCAACAGTCCGAGTCCAGTCCAGTCAGTCAGTCACTCAGCGTTGTGCCTGAACAGCACCGGGAGGTTTCGGGTCCCATCTTCACTCAGAAACTTTTCGGATTGTTTTTATTTTTTGTTTTTTTGTTGCACGTTAGGAGCAAAACGGGGGGGGGCGACGCGCGAAAGTTTCTGAATGGAGAAGCACAAAGGTAGGTGGCGGGTTTGTGAGTTTGCATGTAAGCGTAGACTGGCTGGGTGAATTTGAGTCGAGTTGCGGACAAAGTTTTCTCATCAACTCTGTGAAGAAGTGGTTCGCCTGGACTCTGCGATTCTGGCTGTAGATTCACAAAAGCAACATGGCATTGCTTAATTTGATTGCAGTCGATTAAAGCGATGCGGCAGCTGCAGTTTTCAGGTGTGCTGGTTGTATTTTTATGGACTTGTCTTGCCGAGCTCTGTTCGTTTGGCATCTGCCAACACCTGTCAGTCAAAGTACTCCACTTTATGGTAAGCCGTTGATGTAAATATTCCAAGTCCCCATGAGATGGCCAATTTATCAACAGAAGGGACAACACTCCACTAGCCCACGGGGTCCAAACTGTGGCCCATGGACCATTTGTGGCTCAGGAAATGATTTTGTGTGGCCAGTAACTAAAACATGCAGGATGTCCAGGACCGACTGAGTTGGGTTTTTATATCAGATTAGTTGACTTGCGCACAAATGTAAGGACCAAGAGTGAACTCGGATCCAGAATTTGTATAAACCGGTAAACATGTTGGTGTTTATTGCCAGCTTGTTAACAAGTAGGCCATGGTCAACAATTACTTTGGTCTGTGTCAAAAAGCCCACAGTTTGTGACTGGAGCAGCAATTTTGCTTCTATTACTTGCATTAAAAGTAATCAAAAGGGTCGTTGGTTAGTTTTCTTTAACTAGAACAGCTAAATATTAAACTGGTGTTTAAAAATGTTCAGCTAGTAGAGAAGAAACCAGAAATAGTAGGACAAAATGACTGTTGATGTCAAGGGTACTTAGTATTTACACAAATGGTTTGCCATACAGCTTCACATCAAACCTCTGTTTCCCTAGGAGTACATTATGCATCTCAGTGGGGTTTGCAAAATGGCTTATATTGTGGCCACTGATGAATTCCAAAAGCTCCAAGATCCATTCTCACAGCATTCCTTAAATTCCTGTGGCTATTTGTTCATTAAGGATAAGCAATGGAAATCTAATGCTTCCCTATTAACAGTTGAGTTTAGACCAAATGACATTAGAGCCTTTAGTACGCTAGTGCATTTGTACATGTGTATACAGGAAAATATTTTGTTATGCTTTGCAGTAACCCCATAAGTTTAAAGTTAAAGGGATCCGTTATGGATCCCTTGCTTGTTCTGGTCCAGATGGGCAGCAGAAGCAACTTCCTCAAACCGGGAACAATAGCCACCAGTCAAACCGAGATGGAATCAGCAAAATTTGAAAGAAAACAGTCTTGCAGCCACATTCCTGTTCACCAGCTGACCAGATTGCTCAGTCTATTTACTCCCACACTCTCTCAGAGTAAATAGTTCATGTTGCAAGAACCCAACCTGTGAATGCTTTTAATTGTCAATGCAGGCTCGGTATTGGTCATTGATCTGCTGATCAAATGAGTGAGTAATATTTGCTTGGATGAAGAATTCAAGGTTCCTATGAAATGTTTATCAGATGGAATTGCTAAGCTAACAGATATTAACCTAATTTGTATGAAACAAGTACTTCTGCATCATCTTTCCATTCTGTGATCTACATGTTCTTTACACCTTGCAAGTCAACTGCACATTGAAGTATATCCACCAATATTACACCCAAGATCCACATCAACAAATAGTAAAAACCCACAACCACTATGAGCTATAAAATGTTGGAACTAATGTGGGATTGTGGAACAAGTGAGATGTAATAACATAAAGCAAATCAAAGGGAGCACCAGCAAAGGAAAACCATAGGACAATAATCAGTTGTCTGATTTGAGAAACCTGTTGGTCAACATAATCTGGGGCAGATAATAACATGTTGAGGATAACACAACGAGTTTTCTTGTACTTAAGGGCTTTACTGCTTTTAAATACTCTGAATGAGTCTCACACATCTTGCTCAAGTAATTGCTGCAACTTTGTAGCCACACCCTCTTAGTTTGTAACCCAAGCTGCACAATCAGAAACCAAATACAGACTGTGATATCCATGGATCGATTTGAATAATACGAAAAAATCAAGACAGATACGGTGGGAACATCATGGCTCCATTTTAATTTTCTTAAATTTAGTTATTTTTCTGTTTGCTGAATAGCTGCTGTATAACAAAGTGGTGCTTTCAATCATTCTTCCATTGCCAGTGAAGATTATCTCTGAATGATCACATGCTGTCTTCATCACATTTCATTGAAAGATACGTTGTAAAAAAAAAAATCAAAGGAGAGTTTGACAGTTTGTAGGTATTTCTTGATGAGGAACTACATTCAGTTCAAGTGATGGCACTTTCACACTGCAGTGTTTTTGGTCCTCTTTAAATGAACCAGAGTGGAGAACATCTCACTCTGGTCTGAACAAAACAAGCGACCTTACGCCTGCCTTAATAGCTTAATAGCTTGTTTCACTTACAAGTAAACCCTGGTGTGGCTTACATGATGCTAATCAACTATGTAGTAAAACCAAGAAAGACAGTAAACCAAAGGGATAAACTATGATTTACAGACATGTTGATTTTTAAATCTTTACAAACTGTCACTTTGTGTCTGTGCAACTACAGCAGCAAGTAATGGTGTTTTTCTGAGCTGCTGCATCTTCCTTTTCTAACGGAGCATCTTCCCTCGCTGCTTCTTGGGGCGTCGCCCCAACAGGCGGCTGCTGCCACCACATCCCATTGTTCTGTGGCTTAGTTTAACAGTTACCCAAATTAATAAAAAGTAAAAAAAAAAAACAGGCTGGTATTGTCCTGATTTAATTTAAACACGTTAACTGACAAACTCCTCCCTCATGTTACTTAGTGACATTTAAAGATGGCGTTTATATCCCCTAATATTTGAAATACTACCTTTTGTGTTTGCTGTACTCGTATCACCTTCGATATTAAAATTAGCTGACTTAGTCATGACCAAAAAATAAAAATAAACATGAAGAATCTGTATTTAGGCAAATACTTTTACACAGCACGATGTATATTGGTTGCTAATTACGTCCCAAAACAACAACTGCAACATCTCAGTGTGCAAGTGTTTGGTTGGCGCAGTCACAATAAAAAAAAAATACGGTCTTCTTCTCAGCAGATGTCATCACCTGAGAGCTAAAGGGTAGAAGGGAGCTTTAGCAGCACTCATTTACTGACAGCTGGGCCGTTTGTCTGTGACCACAGACTGACATTTTAATCTGGGTCAAATTGCATGTGTAGAACTGGAATGTAATTGATTGGCAGTCGGTGTGACGCTGGAAGTTCTGCACCTGCGAGTCCCAGGCTGCAGAGAAAGAACGGGTGTGTTTCAGCTGACGTAAGGAATGAACTGTGCTTGTTTGGCAGCTATAAGCAGCAGCAACACATTAAATCAGACGCTAAGAACTCCAGGCAGTTTGTAAAAGAGGTACAGTAAAGGGAAACCTGGGTGATCTCATGTAGGCTGGTGAGAAGGAAAGAAATGTTCAGTAGGTTTAATATGCTCTGTGTTTCTGGAACCTGATTCATGCAGTTGTTTCCTGATGGCTCTCGATTCCCATCCTTTTCTCAGGGAACCAGATGAAATTAGTGAAAGAACCTGCAGTTTGTTTGAAACAACTGACCTCGTGACACAGGCTTATTGTTGGTTTAGTGTTTTATTGTCCAATTACAGGCTTATTTGCTGACATTACATAGCATGAGAACCTTTGTATTAAAACAAATACTTAAAACAAAGATCATAAAACCTTAAACATAAGATTTTGCACATAAAGAAATCGGATTATTGCTCTTGGTTATTTAGATTTGGATACCTGGACCTATTCAGAATAATTAACAGCTACTAATTTTAGTTTTTAGTTATATTTTCAATTGCATGTTGCTAATACCGCCTTTTTCACTATTCTGCTCTTGGGACAATGAGATTGTGGTTTTAGTTGCTCTGCTCACTTTGCTAGCCTACTTCATAGAGCTGAAGAAAACTTTAGTCACTCAGAAAGATTTTTGGTATCTTATTAAAATAACTTTGAACTAATTTGGTCTTTGTTAGGTTCTAAAATTATTTAATTAAAGTACTTACCACCTTAATATTTTACTATTTTTATTGCTTTAACAAATCGATCATAAGCAACAGAGTCTCTTTTTTTGACAGAAAAACAAAAACAAAAAACTTTTAAGTCAAGATTTAAAACTGATTTTTACAAAATGACAATTGAAGAAAAACTACGTAACAGAAAATAAGTGCTTGGATAAATATTCACCTTCCCTTTAAAGTGACTGACCTCATTCGTCAGAGGTCTAGCCAATAGTGTTAGTCTCTCAATGGAGATCACCTGAGTGCAGTGTCACCTGTGTCTGGAAGGTTGATTCATGGTTAATCAGTATTTCTTGCTACAATTGCAGCATGAAGACTAAAGAACACTCCAATCAAATTAAAGAAAAACTTAGTGAAGACTGGATAAAACATTTTGTACTTTCTTGTTTTAATAACTTTATATTACATAATTGCGATGCCTCATATTTATCATCTCCGGTATTGCATTGTGATTTAATTAGGTGACACCCAGAGTATTGCTTAGAACAAAGGAAGTTGTTTGATGGTTGGTTTAGGTTGAAGAGTTAAGCCCCCTGTAGATTTACAAGATGGGGTGAGAAGCTAAAAGTTTCCGCTGTCTGAATTGCACAACGTAGCAAATCAGCTATTTGCATGCATGAATGCAGCTGCAGCAAAACAAGGGCCATCATGCTGCGCTTCTAGAAGGGAAAATGCTTATCAGACATGATGCTAACCTATTGCCTGCCAGTGTCATGGCAGATTTCTGCTGATGGTGTTTCACTGTTATGAGACATGTTTTTGGCTTCACATCAGTCTAGGTTTTATGCTGTGATGTGGGCGGCTGGGTTCTGTTATGACTTGGACAACAAGTGCCGTAGTTCACTTTAAATCAGGGTTGTCCAACTTGATTTCATTTTGGGCCATGTCAAAAATTTTAACGATCTTAAAGTGTTGATTGTGCCAGAATGTGATGATAAAACCCATTAAGCTGTTAAAATATTAATAAATAGCTGTGATTGGACTTTGTGATTTGTGTGGGTTTTTTGTAATAAAAATCACAAACCTTGTGTTAATTTAGAAATATTTGTAAGGAACTTTTATGATATTTGCTCTAATGTTTCATGTTAAATGTAACTTTTTATTACTCAACATATTGATCAGGGACTGTAACAGTCAATTAAACTCAATGTTTGTGACCAACTTTGAGAAAATTTAGTAATAAAATCAGAAAAATGTGGGGATTTGTTGATTTTGTGTGATTTTTACGTATTGATGGAAAAAATAGAGGGACTTATTGATGTAATTTGGAGTCTAGAGGGCCACACAAAAAGCTACGCCAGGCAAGGTTTGGCCCCCTGGCCTTGAGTTTGACAGATTTATAACAATATTTAACCGTCAAATAACCAGAATCACACTGGTCACATAATTTACAGTCCTGTACGGTAAGGTCATGGTTTATTATGGCCATCAAAATCTGTGACCAATGTGATCCAGGCTATTTGAGGGTTAAATATCGTTATAAGTGTGATATGACTGGATCCCAGTCTGATAGAGTCAACACAACAAAACAGAAGAAAAATAACCATGCACACACTTATACAGTTGAGTAATCATTTTTTCACGTCAACATGAATGTTTTTGGCTGGTATAGCAGGAGAAGATCAGATGTTCAACCATATCTTCAAACCAGAGGAGAACCTCTTCCACAGTTCTTGAAAAATTGATGAGAGCAGCAAACTCCTGCTGTCAAAGATGTCAAATTATATTCTGCAGTTTTGGGATTTAGACTAAGCAAACTAGCAAGCTATTTTTTAAGAATTCTTAATTCTTATTCTATCAGAATGTGTTGAGGAATGTGTTGAGGTAGGATAAGACATGCTGTTTTGGTCTCCAAGTTCTTATTTATTCCAAGTATTCTGGCTTACAGATAAAGCCTAAACTCCCTCTTAATGTTTGCTGGAGACTTTACCTTGACCTTGGAGGTGAATGCTTGGTAATATGGCATTTGAATGCTTTGTTGGACGGTGACCCTGGGAAAACCCATTGGCTGCTATTCGGGTCCAGTAACCCTGGGAAAATAACAAGACAAAGTTCCAATTCAAAATGAGTGGATGACCAGTGCAAACTCCAGAAGATGGGACCAAGGTTAGAGCCGTCCTGAGGGAAAGCTACTCAGAAACCACAGGGAATTTGGTTGAAAAAAGTGCAAGTCAGCGCAGCACAACAGAACAGAGTCGGTGGGTCCAGCGGCTTCAACCCGCCATAAACTCAGCAGTGGTAGGCTCAGATGTAGACCGTCATGGCTGAGAATGAGGTCCTCTCGTTCACTTGTATGTGTGTCATGGGATGAACTTGCCAACGGGGAGCGAGCTGAGCGTGGGTAATGCAGGAAGCCAAACTGGGTTGTAAAAATGATGAAAAGAAAGACAGCCCTCCTGCTTTATGGGAACGGGGCGCTCTGTGTGAGCTTGGCTCTTTTTGGCCTCGAGGTCTCCTCACTCTCGCTTGTTTTCGACACATCAAACGTGCCTTTGATTACTGGAAACAGTAGCTCCAAACTGGACATGTATTGTGTTTTCCTCTCAGCAGGTTCTCCTTTGACGATGCTGCTCAGAACAGGGTCTCACTCGTAATCACGTACATATGTACCTTTACTGACTCGTTCGCTTCCTGCTATCCCTCCAGTTACTTTTTTCTGGGGTGTTATCTGATTAGGAAGCTTTTCTTCAGTGGCTAGTTTCAATTTGTCTGCTTGCAGTCTGTAATTTTGTTTTTAAACTCATTGCCGTGGAGGTTTTTCAGGCTTCCCCTTTTGTTAAATCTGAAACTGCCCATCAAGGCGCAGTGCGTCCTAAATTAAAGGTAGCTGATGTTTTCCTACCTGCACACTCATGCAGCTTGAGTCTGCAACATTTTGAAAGACATTTAGAAAAGATGTTGATGGGAGGATGCAGACAGGGTGGCGGATTAGGAAGGAGAATTGGAACCACACTGAGCCTCCCTCGCCTCATGACCCGAGGCTGACAGACTTTTCATTTCTGTCACTTTGTCAGCAAAGAAATTGAGTGGGAGGAAGAGAGAGACTTGTTTGTTTGCAGCAAATTTACTGCCACAAGGTGTTCATCAGTTTCTAAGAATGTAGAGTGATGCAATAACGTCTTGAGGTAGTACAAATATCTCTAAACATTTACAAATTATTGCATAAAAAAACTTAGATCAATTAGTTCATAATTTACTTTTTTTTTTAGTTAATCAGATTGTCAAGGAACTATGACAAATTGGTTGCTTTTGTTCGGTGCGTGTGTAAATATGACACAAAGATCTGTTTCTGTTAGTGTTTTTATTTTAAAAGATAAGACAACATGCAATTCTAGGAAAGGAGAAGTGTGTTGAATCAGGAAATGGTAGCTACTGGGAAATAACTGGATACAAACTTACCCACCTCCACTTTCATAACAGTAATTTAAAAATAATAATCATTCTGATAAGGCTTATGCAAAGGTCCATGTTGGTACTGGCTGGAGGACAGCTGTTTTACACCGTTTTCTACCTCACTGTCATAGCTGCCATATGGTGTTATTTGGGTGTAAAACAAAGAAGACAGTTTTGTAGGACATCAGTTTCCATTCATGTTTGGAGTTACTTACTTCTGCTGTACACCTTTTCTGGAATTGCATGTTTATTGGGATCAAGGGTGTGGAATTTAATTTTGTCAGGAGAGATTACATTACGTTTACTGTGTTGACACTATATTTATTTATTTTCATATTGAATTCCATATTAAAGATATCCTACCATCTGGCAACTTAATCTCAATAATGCTGCTGTGCACATGTTACAGAATCTTTTGAGTGTTCAAAGAATCACACATCTGGATCTGGGGCCATGACAACAACATATGGGGTTTCCCAAATTGTTTAGAGGCACAGTAGGTTGAGTGTACATTAGGCCTCTGAAATCAAAGAAAGTTGTAATTAATACTCATATTAAGCAAATCCAATGTTGGTAATCCGAGAAATCCCAAAAATAGCTAACTAAAAGTGACATTTAATACATTGCATGTAAATAACTAGTTTCAACTGTATTTTAAATTAAACTGCAACATTGTAAAGTATCAGGTCATCTTTCACTCTGAAAGTGTAGGAAGCTTAAAAAATAAGTAAAAATAGGTCATTCTTAAAACCTCAACTCCATAAGTGTAAGTATTATAGGCTGATTTGAGCAAACAGGCAAGATGAGTTTTGCAATTTTGACCTCAGTAATCACAGTTGTCATCTTCAAATGAGTTGACTACCACTGTGATCTAATTTTAGAGCACAGTTTTCTGTGATCTTTCATTAGCCAAACAAAGACTGATCAGTCCTCTATTATCATATATATTTTTTATTAATAGGGGAAATATTTCAACCAGCAGGACCATCTTAAGCTTTGTTTTTACAATTTCAAAAAATCGGCCAGAAAGTAAAAAGTAGCTCTTAAGAATTAATATTAGCTGTTCAAATCAAACATATAATTTATTATTTTACACTTTGAGTTGTGAAAAACTGTGTAATATCTTCTGTGAGTCTTAGTTCAGCTCTGACCCAAGATACAACCTAAGTTGAATAAAGGAGATTAATCAAAAGCTGGAACAAAGGAAGTCTAAACAAAACAAATATGAAAAAGATGGTGGCAGCTCCACAACTGATAGCCATCATTTTATTTATAGACACTTTCTTCGGCATTTGGAGCTGCTGTTTCAAAACAAATTTGAAAGGGAAAACACATTCTTCTTTTGACCAATTCAACCGAAAAGTGGTAGCCCAGATGTTTTTGAAAGACGGCTCTGCTAAAAGCACTAAAACTGATAAAAATATTTCTAATGTTCAACTTTGGCTAATTAAAGAAAGCTGAGTGAGAATGTTTAGCAGTGTAAACACTCATGACACTCTGCATGATATCAAGGTGTGATTCTTTTTGCATATATATGTAAACCATGTTACTTTCACAAACCTTTGAGAAGAGTTTATTCAAAGGGGAATTTCCAATGTGGTCGATAAGGCCTTGCTATAAACATAACCTTAAAAATACATTTATGAATTCCCAACTTACCTCAACGGGTAAAAAAAAAAATGATGTCTTATTTTTATTTTATAAACATTCTAGGGAATATTCTTGCTAAAACAGGGGTGCTTCTCAATAAATTACAACATCATCATTTTACTAACTTCTTTGAATAGTTCAACTTAAAAAGTGACTCTCTTGCAGCTCTGAAAAAACTTAAGAGTCCACTGCACTGAGCCTCATTGAAAACCTCCTGGTTTTTCCACCAAATATTGCTTTCTGATCTCTTCCTGAGTTAAAACATTAGTATTGTTGTTTCTAAATGAAAATGAACTTCATTTGAGCTCTGAAAGCTCTGCATCTTTTTGGTCGTTTAGACAGTTTCTCATTTTCTGCAACTAAACACTAAATTTCCGCTTTGAATTTCAAAGACATGTCAGTAGTTCATGGAATAAAATAACAATGTTCATTTTACATTGTTATATACCTATAAGAAGTAAAATGTGATCATTTTAAGGTGGTCTCTAAATGTTTTCCAGAGTTGCACATAAACTCCAGCCTCATGTTATGTCTTGTGAGTATCTTTAAAAATTAAAACAGGCTTTCTCTCACTTTTTTTCTTCCACTCAACTTTTCATTTATATTCTTGTATACAACATGCTGTCAAAAGCATGCAGGTTCAAGCGGTGGCTACTGAATCACACAAAGATGAACAAAGTTGTCATGATGATAGTCTTCTGCAACATGGCATAAAATGTCTGTTTATAATATTGGTTTTACTTAATATTATAAATAATTTGAAAAAAATTGATTTTCATTTTAGTTGATGCATTAACAATAATGCTGCACAGTGGCGCAGTTGGTAGAGCTGTTGCCTTGCAACAAGAAGGTTCTGGGTTCGATTCCCGGCCCCGGCCTTTCTGCATGGAGTTTGCATGTTCTCCCTGTGCATGCGTGGGTTTTCTCCGGGTACTCCGG
>CAEGAF010094292.1:0-10282 GCA_903067075.1 Micropoecilia bifurca | reverse complement strand
GAAATATAGTGAAGTAAAAGTGAAAGTTATCAAAAATTTTCATACTCGAGGAAAGTATGAAGTACTCCAAAACATACTTAAGTAAAGTAGTGACGTGTTTTTACTTTGTTACTATACAACACTGCTACTCAGACCATAGCAGCACCACTTCAACATATTTTTACTTAAGTAAAAGCAAAAAGGTTAAAAAATGATGCCATCAGACAGACAAAAACATAAAGTTATGTACAAATTCTGGTACTTTAAGGACTAAAAAAAGCTAATACAAATAAATAGCATGATTGCAAAATACCAGATTCAGCACAATGAAACACATTCTTAGAGTCATGATTGCAAACATGCTGCATGTTGGAACAGGGTGAAGTTACTCCCGGTGCCAAAAGGCCCAGCAGGTCGAAAGTAACATGAGAAAAACAAGAAGTAAGACGAGAAGCCTCTTACTTTCGCTGAAACTGTGGGTATGTGTCTGTATTTCATCAATTTCTTGTTTTTTCTTTGTTCAGTAAAGTATTCAGAAAATTAACTGCAAGAGTTAAAGGCTGTTTCACAGTTTGGAAACATATTTAGGCCTGTTTGTAGCAAATATTTTAGAAAAATTCAGAAATTTTAACATTTTCACATTTCTGTTTTTAATTTCTGAGATTAATCTGAAAAGTTTTTACTAGCATGTTTTCAACTTTCAAGATTTTTCTAAAAAATTCTGATTAATCTCAAAATGTTCCTTTTTTCTTTTTAGAAAAGGTTCAACTTTTCAACCTAAAACATTTCCAAGTTTTTCTAGAAATTTTTTGAATGAAT
This sequence comes from Micropoecilia bifurca, assembly GCA_903067075.1. Lineage (NCBI taxonomy): Eukaryota > Metazoa > Chordata > Actinopteri > Cyprinodontiformes > Poeciliidae > Micropoecilia > Micropoecilia bifurca. The sequence goes on along the minus strand of CAEGAF010094292.1, from coordinate 9,484 downwards.
GTCTCTTTCTTGTAAACTTTTTAATTTTGAAGCAGAGAGATTTCCTTGTTTTTCTATAATATTTCTGAGTATTTTGGCTGAAATTCTCTCATTTTTCCTATCTACAATGGCTCTGATACACTATTGAATTTAAATGGTTGAAAAAGCAGGCACAGGGGGGGCGCTGAATGTTATCTGCCCAGGTCACCCAACATGCTGGGACCGCCCCTGCTCATAATGAGCTTCAGATGACACACAAAGGGAATAATTTTGAAATCAGTCAAAGCAGTATTTTGCAATTGATTTGGAAAACCACAGGAATACATTGAGAAATTTTAATTGTTCTTTGCTTGTTTTATTGCAAACATCTGGAATAGTTTGCATATTTTTCATGATTTAAAGCATTTTCTCTTGCAACACGCTCATCAGCAGAACGGAGAGCTGAACGCCATGATGCCAGCAAATGATGTTGGCGGAGAATAATAACTGAGCTTTGGTGAAGCGCATGATTTCTCATTCCAGTGATCACAATAGTGAGGGATTAGACTCCACAATGAGGACGAAGCTGGTGGAAGAGGATAACATGTGGGTGACGACGAAGAGGAGGATGAGTGAGGTCAGGCCTCTCTGTCTGGGTTCAGCGGGGAAACTTTCCTCTTCGGCTTTATAATCCAAACCAGCAGCACTTAAAACTTCCCACTGGCTCTGCTTTTTGACGCCCTCACAGTCTGCAGACTCAAACCTTTGTTTTCGTCTGACGTCCTCTTTGTTTAGCGGCTCTCTGGGGACACGCCGTGGTGGAAGTCGGTACTGCGTCGTGAGAATCATCTTGCAACACAGGTGGGAAATAATTAGCTACTTTTACTAAAGTGCATTTTAAAAACAGTACTTTCAGGAGTACTTTTTACTTTTACTCAAGTAATTTTATTTAGTATCACTATTCTTAGTTGAGTAAAATTTCTGTATTTTCTAACCCTAAAATAAAAAACAAACATGTTTTAACCAAAGATTTACTAAATAAAGACACATTATTGTCATTTTGATTTTTAAATCAATTGATTTCCACATATTGTTATATTGTGGTCTGTTGACATGATTTTTAAATATTAAATGATACTTGAGTACTCGGTACTTGAGTAGCCTACTTTTCTCTTGAGTAACGTTTTTGGACTGCTACGTTTTCCTTTTCTCCAGTAAACATTTTTAAATAATGCTACTTCTGAGTAACAATTACATCTGCAATCAGGTTAACTATATTACCTCCAGTTTTAAAAATGTTGGATATATTAAATACATATATTTGGCACTTTACAAAATGACCAACATAATATATTTTAACAAAGACAAAAAGCAATATCTGTCACTGGTTTCCACAATGTATGTTTATATTTTTGTTTTTATGATGTAAACCTCTTTGAACTGGCTTGTTGCTGAAATGTTCCTCACAAATAAACTTTAGTAAAAAAAATATGTCTTAAAAGAAATGTGACTTTGTAATTTAACGTTTTGAAATTTGACCTCTGTCTCTTTAAGAAACTCCCGTTCTTTCTAAAACAGGAAGTCATCACAACATGGCTCCTCTGTTAACCCTTTTGCAAAAAGGAGCAGATATAACGAGCTGCGCAGGTGTCTGCTAATTGCTGCTGGCTAGTCTGAAGGAGCCGAGTGGAGAATCATGGTCCCACCAAACAGCTGAATGGTTGCCATGGAGACTAAGGGGTTTCTCACACATGCATGTACGAATAAAAGCAACACTCCAGGTATGTTTTTGATCAAGAAACATTGTAATGTGATTAAAAGCTAAAAAAAAAAGTTCACTTTACACGATACAGATCCTTTAAAATTGTGATTTAAATAATAAAAACATGAGGTTTAAGGTTTTATTACTCGTCTGTACAACACCGTACATTACAGACAAGATAAAAAAACATGAACAAGGAAGCGAAGGGCACAGCCTGCCTGTAAGAGCTTTTATATCATCTTCATCCGAAGTTTTGTTCTTCTCACTACAGCAGTAAGTGACTGATGGTAAATCATTATTGTGACGCCACAAATATACAATCTCCAAGACTGTTTTTTGCTGTAGTACGTCACTAAAACTGTAAAAACCTCGATTTCTACAATTCATTCTGAAAATAAATCACCTAAAAGAAAAAAAGAAGTGAACTATTTTAATTTTCCAAATTATAGCACGTTTGAAATGTTAAGCTGCAAATTAAACACCTGACCTGGACCCGACACACACACACCATAGGTACAACAGAGGCAACAAACAAAACATATTTTTTCCGTTAAACTTCCAGCAACAAACTTCAAATTCACCAAAAGGCAGTTTCTCATACATTAAATGGTAGCGTCTTCAATCATGTTTGCAAAAGAAGAAACAAACAAAAAAAGGCAACAATAAATAAAACAAATGGCACAGAAGGTCTGAACAATCTAAAGCGGAAAGCACGACGTTTTGTGAAATATTCACAGGAAACTGAATGAAGCAAAATCACAACCTAAGTACAGTGGTGAGTATTACAGTTAGAATTCAATATAGTATTTGTATTTACAAGCTTTTGTACAAGCGAGGACATTAAATGGGAGTTTAAGCTTATTACTATATTAGTAGCAGAACAATCAGATCATATAATGCACTAGATATAAACCCTGTAAACATCACCCTTCATCTCAGATTATGTTTCCATTTGCCAGGTTTATAAAGTATTTGTCCTTACTTTAAGGCATAAGTATCAAGCTTAGGAGTGAGCCTAAGATTTTCTTTTAAATAAGCCAGATTTTCTCTTGTAGGTTTCGCTATAAAGAGGATTTTAAAAAACAAAAACAAACCTCTCTACCGCTCTGGCGAGTGAAAGCGAAACGTCCCCCGTGTCTCTGGGTGTGTTATAAGATCTCCTCCACTCCGTGAGCGAAGATCATGACCAGGCCGGGCTCCAGGATCATGTCTTCGCCCATGTGCTGGTTCTCGCAGGCCATCACCACCACCGCCTGCTTGCCGGGGATCCGCTTGGCCACGTAGTTCTCGTAGTAGCGCCTGTTCATCTGCCGCGTCTCCAGCGTGGCCAGGCCCTGCGGCCAGTTGCGCTCGTGTGCGTTTTCGATCAGGTCGTTGACGATGGACAGCGGGCAGCCGCTGTCGATGAGCGAGCGCTTGATGACGGCCTGCAGGACGGCGTCCGGCGTGGAGATCATGCCGCCCCAGCGGGTGACTCTGGCCGGCTGCATGGAGTTCACCCACCTGGAAGCGAGACGGAGTCCAGCTCAGGAACGGGGGGGGGTCAGAGGTCAGGGGCCGGGAGGGGGAAAAAAAAAAAACGGGGGTTTTACTCACTCCAGGATCTCGTTGTACTCGATGCTCTCTTCGAGGTTTTGGAGGTTCGGGTTTGCGCTGCGGATCGCTCTCATGTAGGCTTTTAGCAGCTGGATGTCTCGTTTCTGGACCGGGAAAAAGAAAGAGGAAAAACCGCAATTCAATGAAAATCTGTCAAAAGAAAAATCACAAGATTTAATTTCTAACATGTTTTCTTTCTACTACATTTTGTTCCAATCAAATGCATTTAAAAAAATATGATTAAAGTTTAACCTCACAAAAATCTGAAGGATTGAAGGAAAAAATATTTGACAAAATTTTTTCCTTCTGAGTGCAGAACGCATCTGCACTCAGAAGGAAAACAGAGGATTAGAACCAAAATGATATTACAGAATAAAGAGAAAAAGGCGCAATAATGAAGAACAAAGACTCAACAGAAGAATAAAGTTGGAACATGAGGAAAAAACAAACGATATAATAAAGTCATAATAATACAAGGAAAAAGTCATAAAACTCCAAGAAAAAAGACGCAATAATATGAGAATAAAGTAAACATAGAAAAAATGACAATGATACAGGAATAAAGTTGTGCAACAGTTAAGTCAAAATATGAGCTTAAAGTTGTAATAATACAAAAAAATTTGCAAACTACAAGAAGTCATGACATGAGAATAAAGTCAACAATAAACAAAAAGTTGCAATAAACAAGAATAAAGTCATATTACTAAATAAAGTAGCAATATTAGGAGAATAAGGTAGTAATGTTATAAGCATTCCAACTTAAACAATTAACTGAGGAATGTTGAGCATCTTGTAAAGTTTTACAAACAGAAACTTAATCTTTAAAGGCATCAGAATCAAATTATTATCAGCTGCAGGACTTTGAAATAATTACTGCGCATATTTCAAATAAAGAGTCGCAGACGAGTCGTTCACATCAGAACCTGATGAATATTGAAGCTTTGCTCCTTTTGTTTTCTAGAGCTGGTAATAATGACTTTATCCTCGCATTTTCTGTCTTTCTCCAAAACTCTCAGTCAGATACATTTTTACTCTGATGCCTTTAGATTAGACCAGTGGTTCCCAAACTGTTTTTTTCCTGCGCCCCCCCCCAGGGGTTTCCAAACATTTTCTGGGCATCGATTACAAATAGCTGTCTGGTCGAACAACGTGTGTTTGCAGGTGGAGGGGGGTCGACTTTTAGGGGGGCAAAATGAATCTGAACATAGACAACAACGTAGCCTGCAGGCTACTTGTTAACAAGCTTTAGGTGCTGTACCGATATTAGCTAGTCATCTTTTAGCTACTTTACCTGCATCCAGCCGCTTTACTCAACTCAGTCTGTTAGTTTGGGGAAAAACTGTGAAAAGGGGAAAAACTTTGCGTTTTGCTGGTTTGCTGCCATGATTCTAACACACCTGAGTATCTCTGCACAGCAGCAGCAGGTCTCCTTCACAGGAGTAAACCCAGCGTGAGTGTCGTTGCGCTCATGTTGGGTTTAAAGGCGGCTCGGAAAAACGGGTTCCTACATGTTAACGGATTAAACTATTTTAACAGAGGACAGATATAGGAAGTGTGGAAACCCCGTCTGTATCAAATTGACATAGGAATAACAGAGACTTGGCCATTCTAAGGTAAAACCCCAACGCATGCAACATTTTTTTTTTTTTTTTTTCCCATCCAGACGGCTTCCTGCGCCCCCCTTGCAATGGCACGGCGCCCCCCCCTAGGGGGCGCGCCCCACAGTTTGGGAACCTCTGGATTCGACTGTGTGTGTAAAGCTTTTCCAACATGTCAGCAAAAGTCTCACTTGTTCCCCCAGCTGGTGTTTGTGCTCAGCCACGGTTTTCTCCAGCTCTGAGATCTTGGTCTGCTGCTGCTGCACGACGCTCCGTAAATGTTTGATGCAGTTGTGGTTGGGCAGCTCGTCCTTCGGCATCTCAAGCCTTCAACAGCAGCAGCAGCAGCAGCAGATTATCCAACAGTCACCAACAGAACATCCTCATTCATTAACCGTCTGGCCCGGCCGGAGCCACCTACCCACAGCCCTCCTCGCAGTTGACCGGCCTTTTCGGGTTGTGCTCGCAGTCCTTGAGGTGCGACTGCAGCTGGTCCAGCCGCAGCGTCGCCGTGCAGCCGAAGCTGGCGTTGTCACAGTTGATCTGGAGTTTGGACAGCATGTTGCGCATGATGCGGGGCACGGGCCGCAGGTGGGCGAGCGTCACTACTGTGCGGTCCACGGGACAAATCTGTTGCTGGGCAAACCACTGGGTTATGCAGGCGTTGCAGAAGGCATGTTCACAGTGTGGAGCCTGAGCGGAACAAATTGGTTTTATCAGATTAAGAAATACAGCTGGAGTGAAACGTATACATTTTTTTATGCTTATTTAGGATTACCAACATTTTCTGCATTTGCTAAATACTTGAATAATTAATTTTTTTAGATAATTTCTTCCTGTTCTTTAGTATTTTGGTTTTCAGTCAAATGTGGTCAGTGGCAGAAATTCACTGTCAGAGATGGTAAAGTATCCAAAAATTGTCCTCAAGTAAGAATAAACTACCTCAACATAGTTTTACTCAAAAGTAAAAATATTATTTGATTTAAAAAAAAAAACGTTTACTCAAGAACTGAGAAACTGATCAAAACATCAGTTATTATTTAAAAATCCTCAGGTGAACCAAAGCGTTTTTTTGTATTTTAACAAATCAAATAAAACAAACTATGAAGCCTTTGTAAACAAAATTGTCCTTCAAAAAATAGCTAGTTGAGACCAAAGTACCAGACTAAAAACTTTTGTCATACAATTTTTTGTAAAAAAGAGGAAAAAACAATGAATCATGAAAATGGAAATTAATCATTTTGTTTTAATTTATCATACAATTAATTGATTTATTAATTATTCCAACAGGCTTGGTTGTTTGCCAAATACAATATTATTTGTTAGATGATGGACAGACATTTATTTAGCTTGTTCTATGCAGCTCAGTTGATGATTCTCTTTCTGCAGCAATAAAAAAAAACATGAAGCCGATTCAGCAAAAATGTGGAACTGAAAACGTTCAGATGCAATAAAAACAAAAAGCTTCTAATAACTGGTTCATTTATTACAAAAACAGCTATTCTGGAAAAAGATGTAGTAGCTGCACATTGAGGTGGTTTTCATATTTCTGTGTAATTGAACAGATTTAAGCTCAATTATTCAGATTATTCAGATTTAACCTTCAAGCCCAGGATCAACCTTACAAATCTGTTTTTTTTTTCAGATATTTTGTCTGAAATCTTTTGATTTTCCCAGGATGTTTATTTTAGGTCAACATGCGTCTCTATTTACCTCAAATATTAGCAACGACATCATCATCTGCTACATTAATCTCAATAACGAATAAAAACCTGATTGTGAAGCAGTGAAACGGCAAAAATAAATAATTCTTGTTCTCCTAACTCACCTAAAACTAAAAGGATTTATCTTAAATGGTGCATGAATCTTTTTAACCCGTTAAACGACGACGTACCTGCACTGGTTCCTCTAGTACTCCACTGCATATGGGACACAGGAGGTCTTCATCCACCTCACCCTGGAACCTGGTAACGTCGTACCCCATGGTACACAACCCACAACCTCCTGGAAAACAGCAGGGAAAATGGGCAAAAAGAAAAAAGGGCTTTCACAACATCAGCATCATTCATCTCTAGTAAGTCTGCAGAATCTCGCTCCAAATCCCTGATTCCTTTAAAATGAACCATTTATGAGACTGAAATGCTGTGATGTCAAATGAAACAACAAATGTCCAAACCTTAAAATTAATCTTGTTTGATTCAACAGCAGATTTTAGACTTCATCTCATTTCCAGTGTTTTTTTTATTGTGCCAAATAACATTCAGGTGATTAAACCTGCAAGTCATGATAATCAATATGAGTAAAGATGCAAATTAGGGCTAAAATGATTAATCAAATTAATCACAATTAACTACATTATTCGTTATTAATCAATTATTGAAATAATCGTCAACTAATTTAGAAATGGATTAATCATTAACTGGAGTATATAAACTCAAAAAAGGCTATTTGATGAAAGACTGTCAGAGCCATAAATAAGTAAAAATTCCCCAAAGAATATATATTCTTTGGGGAATTTATATATAAATGCAATATATATATATTGCATTTAAGTTGAAAGCTTAATCTTTAAAAGTGGAATTTTCCACCTAGTTCAAATTCTGTAAAATAAATGAAATGTCTTATTAAGCACCTTTTGTTGTCTATTAATCCAAAAAAAAATTTAAAATCATGAATAGATTAATAGACAGTATTTTTTTTAGCTGGAGTTGAAACCTTTTCTACAAATGACCAAATGTTTATCAAAGGAATGTTATTGCATTTTTCACAATAAAAGTTTTCTTATTCAAAAAAAGTAACTGAATTATTTACATATTTTAATGTTTTCCAAATATTATGAGAAAAGATTCAAGTGGATAAATTAAAAACATGCAAAACATGTCATTTCTTTTAATCCAATTAATCGTCAAAATAATCGACAGAATAATCAATTACTACTTCAAATTCATCTTTACATACAATATTTTTCAGCTTTTAAGTTACCAACTATCTACTGTCTAGTAACCAATAATACATTATTGACTTTTATTTAATAAAAAAGATTAAAATAAATAATGTATTTTATTGGAACCAATATCCAAAAATGTTTAGGTGGTTATCCATTTATTTATCAATATTTATGAAGATGAATTGATTCTTATTCACCAGACTGAACTGAATTTGGAACTAGTTCTATTTAAGGATGAACTGGTACCAACCTCACACACAAAAGGCCTCAAATGTTTCCATTCAGCTCTTGATCTTTTGCCGATGTCTCACATCTGGCAAAAGAAAGCGATTTATCTCCTGAAATGACACATGCGATGCCTAAAAACACAAAAAGTTTCATTTATTTAGTTTTTGTGTCAAATGTTTCTAATTTCTAGCATCAGACAAAGATAACCAGAGTAAAACATAATAATACTGCGACTTGTAGACGTATTTTGAACGTATACATTTTAGAAGAATATCTTACAGTGGTTATGATATTGATACGATTTACTGCATTGGTTTTAGGCCTGTCACAATATCAAATTGTTCTGGACGATATATTGTTCCAGAAATGATTGCGATAAACTATAATAACGTTGTTTTGAGACTATTTTCAAGTAATATAAAAGGTAATGGCATAATAATGCAAGAACACATTCTCAAAGATCAATAAACTTCAGATTCTAATGAGCATGTAACACTGGTAGACATTTTAAATATTAAAAATAAACAAAACAAACTATGAAGCCTTTGTAAACAAAATTGTCCTTCAAAAATAGCTAGTTGAGACCAAAGTACCAGACTAAAAACTTTTGTCATACAATTTTTTGTAGAAAAAGGAAAAAAGAAAAACAATGAATCACGCAAATGGAAATTAATGACCTCGTTTTAATTTATCATACAATTAATTGATTTATTGATGATTCCGACAGGTTTGGTTGTTTGCCAAATACAATATTATTTGTTAGACGACAGACGTTTATTTTGCTTGTTCTATGCAGTTGTTTTTGCATTAAAAGTCTCCATCTTATTCCAGCCTCTTGTCCAACGCTGAATAATGAAACTCAACTGTGAGCTTAGAGTGTAATGTTGGTTTGCCAGACACTCCTGGAAGGACTGATGAAGGTTTTCTCCATTTGATCAGAGGTTTCCACTGGATTGTAACAGCTTCAAATTACTTTACCATACCAACTTTATTTATAAAGCACTTTAAAACAACCATAGCTGATACAAAGTGCTGTACATTAAAACACAGGAACAAAAAATAAAAACTTAGTTTAAAAACAGACAAACATACAATTTAAAACTAGATCCCATTGGAGTTAAAAGCCAAAATAAATGGGTTTTAAGACGAACTTTAACAGTGGACAGTGAAGGAGCCTCTGACCTGCAAAGGCAAGTCGGTCCATAACTTAGGACCAATGACAGAGAAAGACCTGTCCCCTCCGAGCTTCCTGTCCCTCTGAGCTTCCTGTCCCTCTGAGCTTCCTGTCCCCTCTGAGCTTCCTGTCCCATCCGAGCTTCCTGTCCCTCTGAGCTTCCTGTCCCTCTGAGCTTCCTGTCCCTCTGAGCTTCCTGTCCCCTCTGAGCTTCCTGTCCC